>JAPYMA010000336.1:0-77607 GCA_035041965.1 Anisakis pegreffii | reverse complement strand
CGATCATATGCTTACGTTCGGTTACGTATTCTCATTTGTTATTGGTTAATACGAAGAGAACGGTAGGCGTATAGACGAGTGAATGAGTAGCGTGCATTGGTTAGAAGAACGGCAAATAAGAAGAATGGTTAATGGACAAATGTCTTGGGATACGATGTTAATGAGCTGAGAAACAATTATGAGTAAATTAATGCAATTATAATGAAATGAGCTAGCAGTTGATTAGTACACTTGTTATACTTGATCAGATTATGGCTAGTGCTAATTATTGGCCAATCAATGAAATGGCCTTGACGAGTGGCCGTGAACTAGTTTGTATCTTTTTTGTACGCTGACTGTATTGTTCGTATGAGCATTACCTCATCATCATACCTCTTCATAACGCATATATTTTTATATTTATAGCTGTTAGCATCCGGCGTCATCCATTCAGACAGTATCATTATATTTCTATTACCTCAAACATTAACGTACAAATGAAGGTCAAACTCCTGCCAGTACAAAAACAAGTCTTATTTCATGCATCCATTCAATTTATCCATTCCACTAACCATACGATAAACAGCCCTTTAGTTATGCTTCAAGTAAACTATCATTATTCTATCCCACAATTCTCACTTTCGTTCATTTGCTGTTACCGGAACATCATACACTCAATATCGCGCTCATTTGAATATCACATTTAACGCATTTTGATACCTACCCCTTATGGCAAATTGTTCCCGAGTTACACCAAAGTCACTAAAATACGACAAATTTATAAGATGTGTTTCGAAAAATTATCTGTGTTATTGTACGCATACTGTATGGAGAATTGATGAATCGTTCGATGTGAATCCTTCTTTATAACGATCAGTTGTCTGTTCATAATGAAGCGGTCATTAAAAAGAAAATTTAATTGCCTCAAATTAAGAGAATTTTGTATCATCATTTCATTAGAATAAATATGTTTCAATTTGACTCAAAAGAAGGCGTTACGCTGATGAAATACAAGCATTCATAATTGACAATTGAGAATGCATCTATTTGATCGTTGATTTAGGACTTGCCAAGATCACAGGTTTTTTCTACAAGCCGCCCATCGAATTTATTGAAATTCGGGTAATCTTCACCAAATTGCTTAGAGCAATGAAATTGAAAACAACGAATACTTCTCGGTTTTTATAAGATACTTCCAAGCCGATAAATTCAATATTACATCTGTCGCTTTTATGATAGAACTTCTTAATTATTAGATTCTTCGGCTCGCTTATACTAAGCGCTCTGAAACATTGTGACGACTGGTTCAGCTGTGAACTTTGAACACAATTCTGATCAGTTTCCTTTTCACAGAGAAGCGGATTAATTGGTCGTTAATTGCAATAAATTCGAGACGAACTTTGATTTTTTTGAATATGAATGAATAAAAAAATGAAAAAAAAGTTGTAGTTTTTTTCCAAAAAAGTAAGCCCTTGTTAAGCGTTCGTTAGCGAAGATGAGTTCGTCCGGTGGTGCAGTTGACCTCCGAAATGATTGAAGACTGATGTTTCTGGTATTGTGACGCTAACTGATTTGATTACCAGCGATCACTGCATTCAAAAGATGTGTTTATTGATTGATAGCTCATTTTGGTTCTCTTCCTATCTAATATGTGATCACCAGCCGATAATCATTGGAAGCAAAACCATTATTGCTTGTTAGCATTTACTGAGTGTTGCTGATTTGTAATCAACCTTTGTAATAATCGTTTTTGTATCAAGAGAACTCTCTCAGCTTAGTTAACAGCTAAAATGAAATTTGCTTCCATATTGAGCAGAGATCGGGCGTTCCAAGCGATCAGTCTTCACTCTAAGTGGCCGTTGTTTATTGTCATCATCCGAAGCTGATAGATGAACGATGCATGTTGATGTTTGGTATACAGCCATGCGTTTATGTGTTGTGCATGATTATGCATACATAATGTTTGATGCTAATTTGTGTGCTGTGAAATCGATGATGTGATGATGATACTAAATATTACAAAATATCATATCAAATACACATTGTATGCGGGTGTGCCAAGCAATAGCTATCGTTCGACATTTATAAGAAGAGTATGTGTGAATGTTGTGAGTTTGTACAACTTAATTTCTGAAAAAATGAAATTTGCTGATGGTTTTTACCTACGTGATTATCTATGTAATGAATGCATTTTTCAAAACATATGTATATTCTAATATATACGTGTGATTCTATACGTGTGTTATAAATGTGCATTTATTTATGTACATATTTATTTATATACATATAAACTATAGGTGTATGCAAGCATGGCGCAGTGTAATTTGGTGAAATTTATAAGAAGATATGAATGGGTTTGTCGAAATCAATTGAATGATAATGAGTGAATGAATGAGTGTGTTATACAGTCATTATTTCGTGCATAGAAATACCTCATTTGTGGACCACCATCAGTTGAACGGACGCCGTTATGGCACGGCACCGTTGTTGTGAGCCAAATTTATGGCTATATATACTATTGAACACAAGTGTTATATGCTTTACTTGTTCAAGCATATCTTTAATATGTTTGATTAGCACTATTTTCGCGCACTATTACGCTTTATATTCGTTGATAGCATTCAATACTATTCAGTGGATTTTCGTACAATAATTATAATAATATATTCGAAGTAATATGGTCGTGTGATCGTCCGACATTGACGAAGAGCTTGAGCTGTGTGAATGGTAATGTGCATACAAGCAAACTGTCATCATTATGTGTATATACATATAATGTATGTTGTTTGTTCATACACAAGAAATATACACATATAGGAACGCTTCTTAGAGCGCCGCATATCACATCAGAGTCTTCGTTCAACATCATATCATAACACTGCTCATTGTGTGCAATTGAATTGATTAAAGAATTCGCTGACGCTTCTTCTGATTGGTGGTACTGCAGCGATCCATCTGTGCATTCTCTAGATTGCTTCGTAACATTATTCATTTCCTCTTCCTTCACCTTCTTCTCCTTCCTTTTTCATCCTTAATATCCTATAATCTATTCTTCTGCTCTTCATTGATGTTCTCGGCTTGAATTCAGTTCAGTATCACAGTCATATCCTCATCTTTCTCTTCTGCGTTCATCTGTATTTGTACAGTGAATCGTGTTCTTTATTTGCAATTGCATTACTTCATTTCAGAAACTTCATCCGAGCTTGTTGTTCACATTGCAGCATCACACGCTTATCATGCACGTTCATTCTATTTATTGAACTCTTCGAGTCTGCAAATGGTAATATGTGACCGCAGTTATTTGATTGTTGTTACTGTGCAAACTGAAACGCATCTAAAGAAGACAATCTTCATTTGGAACGCATCAGATACTAATGTCAGCGATACGGAGAGGAAAATTAAACAGACTGAACATATTTGCAGCAATTCGAAAATATCGGTACCAATCTTCTGGATCGACTTATAAGCACGCATTCATGAATCTACGCTTTTGCTTCAGTACCTAAAGGAAACCAACCAGTGTTCCCACACTACTCAAAAAACATTAATTTCGTAAGGCAACTTGATTAGAAATCGAATGTATGTTTGCGTGCATCAATATTTCGAATGAAGAAATAAGTCAAAAAGTTTGATTATAATCTGAACGAAACGAATATCATACTTGTTCGCTCGTTCGTGCGTTCGTATAATAAACACATCAATGAATAATCGCTTCGTTTCTTTCTTAGTTTGTGTGCATTATCATCGAACTGGAGTATTAATATTAGCATTAGTATTATTATCATTATGCTTGAAATTGGAGAGCGAAGCAATGCAGTTTTGAATGTTAGTCAGATTGATATAACAGCAGCAATTGAGGTAAGAAAGTTGCTTAGGCTAAATCCCATTGGTCAAACAAATCTCATCAAATTCAGTACTTATTATGTTCATCATCTCAAATCATCATTTTTGACGGATAATCGCCAATGAACGCTTGAAATCAGTACTGGATGGATATTTGGATTTATAGATTTATTCGCGATACTCACTTTAAGTTTATCTCCATCCTTCATTCTCTTCACCAGCATTCACTCGCTTGCTCTCTCAGCTTCACTCATTCCCGCTCTCATGTAAGCTTTTTTTCAAATAATGTGAAAATTGTATGCTCGCAAACCTCGCATTGCTTCCAGTTCACCATAACTATTTTCATTTTTCATTCATCAACTAGATGTGATTATCCATCTCTGCTCGTTACCAGATCAGTTGTGATTTCAAACTTTGTATACTGCTGGCATACCACCTTCATTGATGAACTAATCATACTTTCTAAAAAATTTCGATGCATCCTATCTATGACCTATCGCGTTTTTCTTTGATATGTTCAATCAGCACGGAACAATTACAAACAAGGCATCGTTTTAAATTCTTTCTGATCTGATGTATTATGCAAAAGGCAACGAAATAACTTATTCGATTCTGTGTTATATTAATTCACCATATCCTAATCAATTCATTGTGGTGATTCTCTCTGAATTTATCCTATTTGCATATTACTTTTAACAAATTGCTGCTCTTATACTCCCTTACGAGTCGCCGAGGCAACATTTTTTCATGTAATTTTCATTTTCCCCTCTTACCACCCGCACACTCTTTCTCTCGCACTTTATTTCTTTAGTGTTGTCCTGTTTGATGGTTGGTGTTTCTTAAGCAATTTTGGTCGGTTGCTGTTTGATGAATCTCAATTGGTTGATTGATGCTCATCAAAAAATTTCATCAAAGCGTTTCTTAGGCAAGATCAACAATCATCCGTTCAGTAATATTCACTGATTTTTCAGCAGCCATTATATGGGAAAAATGAGTAAGTTTTTATAAATGTGAAAAAAATAATGCTTGAAAACGGAATGCTTATGCGCATCAATAGACGATGTGTTATAGTGATAAATTGAATGGCAAAGGGCTGTGAAAACGGTGCGTTAATTCCCAAGTTTGTGAAGTGAATTGATTTGGGAAGTGAATGTAAATGTATCACCCAATTGACTGAGTTTACCAATGTAAAAGTGACTGAGTGCATATGCATGTGCATCGTCATAGTTGTGATGGTGTTGTATTGATAAATAATACACATATATTGGTTGCTTGCTGCTTGCATGGGTTAGTGTTGGTGTTAGCAAAAGTTGATTTAGGAGATTTGCAAATGAATCGTTCGCGATTATTCTCGTCGATCGCACTTCACTTCTCCCATATCATCATCATCACCGTCATCCATTCTTCATTCATCTATCTGTCTGCTTACATTGTACACTGCCGTCGGCTGTTACTCTTCTCTTTGCCTCAGCGATGAATGGAAGCAAGAAAAGCATGATCGGATGGTGTTTCGTCGTCGTTAAGGATGGATGGACGGATGGCTAAATGTGGCTTTATGCTTAACTCATCTGTCTTTGTTGGCGCGATACCAATTAGTTGATACAGCCAACGCCGCCGACTGCCAAAAATCTCTTCCAGCCGACTTTTCCCAATTGACTGCAGTAATGAATGTTGAATCGTTGAATAGGTCTATTTGCCTTTGGGCACCGTTCGTGTCTGTCTTCTTATGTATATGTTTGTTTGTGTTGCATGCGTTTCACACGTATTTGTTCGTTCATTCCGATATTTATTTATTTTTTGAATAGATGTTGAGCATTCATGCATTCAAGTAGCAACATATTTTTAAATGATGCCTATGAATGTAGAATGTTGAAAAATAAATGCGCATAATAAGTGTACACTTGCATATATGTATATTTGGTGAATTGTAATTTGCAAAAGTTTAATTTGAATCACTTTCGAGGAATCATTCATTTGTGGTTCCTTCTCTCGTCTCGCCCTTATTGTGATTATTGCAGTCTCACAGCGATTACTTGTTCAATCTCGTCGTCATATTCCAAAACAATAATCACTCTTTTCTGCACTAATAGCTTCTCTCTTTGTTATTGCTGTCTGCAGAACTACTTTCGTTCCGCCTTTCTTCTTCTGCATCGTCTCCATCTTCAGCTTATTACGGTAATCACATCTCATTCATTATATACTAGCGTAAGTTTGTGATGTGGAACAACCACCATCACAGCTTGATTATTTTATAACTTCCATCTTCAAATTTGACGTGACCACTGAACGTGACACATACTTATGTTCATGATCATGCCAACAAATACGAATTTATTATCTCAAAAAAAAAAAAAAACTCTCAGTGCTACTAGCATGATTTAGTGTTGTGCGGGGAGTCCTCGAATTCGAAGTACCCGTCCCCGAATCCCCGTCTCCGACTTTATCGGAGTCGTGGCCATTTTCGGGGATTGTCCTCGTCTCCGAAATGTCCCCGATTCTCCCCGTCCCCGATTCCTCCAGAATTGTCGGCGCTTCCCGAAATTTCGGGGGGTCCCGTCGAAATTCACTGGAAAAAAATTAAGTTCTAATCTACCGCGCCCTTGCGAGCGATTCAAAGTTGAATATTCAATCATTGTTCGCATGTTTGCTTTTAAGGCACCACTACCATTCTGTCTCAGCTGATAACATTACGTGATTGTCAACGAATTGAGTGGCGATGCAATGATTTTTTTTTGTTTTCATCTGTTTTCACTCAGTTTTTTCCGTTTTCTCCTTTACTTTTGAACTTGTTGGCTGTTATCGAACGTGTTGGGTGTTGTCACGCATGCCTATTAATTATACGAACGCATTGACGAACCATGAATCCGTGCGTAATTCCTTCCCAAGACTAAGATACGTGAACTACTGAGCGATTGTCCACTCGTAACAGTGTGTGCGCAACGACATCTGAGCAGGGCACAAAAATGGAAAGGTGTGGTCAGGGGTATGTGGAAGTATTTCCGTATTTCCGAGAAAATATTTCCGTATTTTATTGCTATTTTTATCATTCTTTTCACTGTTAATATTTGGATAAAATACTGTAGATGGAATTGCATTGCGCCTTCGCAGTTATCGCTTTCCTAGCCCGAAGATTACTTATTTCAACGCTTTTCCACCAAAAAATCATGCTTTCAAGGTCCTGCTCACTCTAGTTCCAAAGTTACATCTTCGGGGAGTAGGGGATGGGAACCGGATTGAGTTTTCTCCCCGAGACTCCTCGTCCCCGACCATTTTCGAGCCGCGGCCAATTTTAGGACTCTCTCCGTCCCCAAAATGTCTTCGATTCTCTCCGCCCTCGACTTTTTTCCCATCCCGCACAACACTAGCATGATGTATACTTCTTTTTTTTTGGTTTCACAGCCAATTGCTGCAGACCGTTTTCATCCATATAGAATGCGCTTCATTCTGGCTCATCGGTCAGTATTATTGAATCGATGAGTGATTGTCGAAATATTGCCTCTCAAAAATTTTCGTAAACTTATCAAGTGCGAGCCGCATATTAATTGCCTGAAATGATTTCAAGCAGTCCTGTACCCAACTCATTAAGGTTTCAAATCTCCATGATATATGCTTACTTTCACAACATTCGATGTGTGCGGTTTCGATCGGCTGACCTTTCCGAGTGCATATGATTGCTGATAGCTCAACGACAAAATATCACCAAACGGCAATTGAACCTTTCGAATGCACAGCAACAAAGCGTGACTATTTTTTACTAGCACTTTGCCAACTGACATTGTGAAACAACAGTTCGAGGTGGACCAGTTCATAATTTCCACTAAGAATTCCACTGACTGAAAATCCGTTCTATTTTAATGATTAATTATGTTCCACTGAGCATGGCTCTGATCGATTTCCAGTACGCTTCCAATCGTTATATACTCTTTAGAAACATATGTTAGTCATAATTCACCACCACAGTAATGCTCATGAACTTTCATGATTCTAATGTTACTTCGTCGATTATGTCAATTTTCAATTATTGAGAAAATTGAGAGCGTATATAATATTGTCGCGCTTTCTTGATCAAAAGCCATTAGAAGCGGTGTTGTGATCGTACGTTCTTCAGAGGTGAATTTCTGCATTCACTCTTATTGTTGCATATGATCGGTTTTTGATGCGTGTCATCCTCGTCATCCTATCGCTATTTTTCTTACCTGTTGTTCTGTTGTCGTTTGAATTCATTCATTAATTTATCCATCTATTTCTGCTTTGTTTTCGACACTTACTTATGCTGTTTGTTTTGTAAAATTTGATTGTGAGAGGAACGGTGTCAAAGTACACCTCACTGGTACTGTAAAGCCGTGAAGGTTGTACGGGTATTAATCTGTTCCTGATTGTTGTAGGCTTTTTGGTGTTTGATGTATGATGCAAGTGCATACTGTAGTAAGTATGTTACGAACTGATTAAGTTTCAGATAGTATATTCTTGCTGGTGTTTAGCGTGAAGCGTTTAGCAGCAAGCTTGTTGAGTTTTCGGCGCATTTTTTGTTGAGCTTGTAAGATGCATTTCTAAGTGCGTTTTGCACTAGCTAACGAACAATTAAATTCTTCAGTCAAATTTACAGCGAGTGGAATAACCCCGCTCAGAATTTATCATCCTCACTGAAACTGTTATGCTTTTTAATGAATAAAATATCAAATTAATGCCACTGATCAGTTTTGATATTTCCTTGAAGTGGCATGATATTAAATAGCTGTTCCCTTCTTGAATTTATCAGATATTGAATAACATCGGATAATAAAGCGTGATCAATTGATATTTCCTTCAATCGCAATCGATCATGCAGTTAGAGGATGAGAAACGAATTCATAGAGAAAAACGAGTGTGCATTGTACGTATTTTAGTAAATTTGTCAACTTCTGAGTCAGCTTCTCTGTGTATTTTGTAAAAGGATGCAAAATAGAAGACCAATCGATAAACAGCGATCGAAAATTCAAAACTCTATTGAATAGTTATTTTTTCTTTACATTATATGGAGAAAAATGTTCTGTTTCACAAAATCATTTCAGTTTTGTTCGTTCACTTAATCATGATCCATTTAAAGCCATCAAAACCTGATAGATCATTGATTTGATTTGAATGTCAATGGAAAACAATCAGACACCTGCAACGGCTCATTTGCATGAAAAAAAAATACTGAAAAGTACCCATACACTGAATGGATGAATTTCTATTGGAAATAATCGCCTCTTACGAATACTTTCTAGAAGATGCTTCGTAAAGGATTACATACAGTTTTGAAAACTTCGCCGAAATCCTCAAATGTTCGTTCTATTTTTGCTGATATTCCAAAATTAAGACAGCTAAAAATTGAGCAGTTCCACTTGTATTCTACGTTCACTGAGCAAAAATAACCAGTAATCCTCTTTTATGCTCTGATGATTCTGAGCATTATGAAAAACGATCACTTCTTTTGTTGGAAAAGTTTTATTGAAGGTACGTAGATACTTCGTGAATTTATTGAATACCATTTCTTGTAATTGTTATATTTATTTCGTAATCATTAGAACTTATCATAGTGTTGTTCGGTGAATACAACGCATGGATTGTTGATCATATATGTAAGTTTAAGATTTTCGTTTAACCTATTCATTACCAAACATCAAATGCAGTAAATGAATTATTTCAACATTTTTATTTGCATTTTGTTGCCTGACGCAAGTGTAGTATCTTTCAGAAACAATCTTTTTCCCACATAATTTTGTATATTAGTATCAACAAAGTGTTCGCAGCAATTTATAAATTAATTCGTTGTCCCGCGTCACTGTTTACGAAAGCATTCGATTAAAATAGTTGAAATTCTTTCAGACTGAGTCTAAACATTATATCCTTATTATCATTTTTATTCTCTAAATTTTGATCCGAACATTTCAAGTCAATAAAAATTGAAATTTTCGATTTCATTAGGGGGATGGCTGAAAAAGACCAAATAATCTGCATTTAATCACCATTTCATGCTTATTACTGATTTTGACGCCACGTGTATTCCATGCAAACAATGTGCATAAAGTTTAATATCATTTACTGTTCATAATTTCTCATATTGCATTTTGGAGTTTCTGACGTTATGTATACATTTTAACAATTCCGCTTGAAAAACTGGTCATTCTACTTTCGTTCAAAATGTTTAGTGGCATTTTGCAGAAAAATATGACGCAATTTTTTCAGTATATTGGAACTCATAAGAGTATGTTAGAGTACAGGTTGTGATTTCCAATGTGCTGGATGTGCACTGTTAATTTCTTTGCATTTTCGCTGACTAAACTCGATATAGATATGGACAGACAGCAGGGTGCATAGGGCTTGCGCACTCTGGAAAACTAAGGTCTACTGTAGACTAATTATCGCCAATCAGAGTTGAGATATTAGTGAAGTAGTGAGACAAACTAATTAGTGTGAGCACTGAGCAGGTGCTCATCAATTACATTGCGTATAAAAAAATGCAGTGGGCATCTTTGAACCATCCGGTTGTAACCGTAATCGTGTTTGATTGCTACCTTATGCATCGTGTCACTTATCCAAATTTATATATCTATCGTGGTTTTAACCTCATTCATCTCGACTTTTCCATGTTGAGGATATGACCTCAGAGAATTTCGGCAACTTCGCGGTAATTCAAAAATCAGTACGAATTAAGTGTTGTCTAGCAGATTGCGTTGATAATAAAACTGAGACAAACGGAGCATTTAGAATATGAAAAGCTGTTTGAGCAATGTTCCAAAATTATTGTAATATGAAAAGCGCCATTTTGAATCGATGCATATGCATATTGCAACTGTAATCGAAATTTTAACATAATACGCAAACCACCTGGCTACGTCTTGTTTTTCTCACGTTTTAGCGAGTAGAAGGAGAAACGGTAAAACGGTTCAGTTATACGAAAATATGCGAACATTTAAAAATTGATAGTGGAATGATCACTTGAGGAGGACGGTTTTGATACTGAGCGATAATGTTGTGATGCAATTGTTTTGTGAAATTGGTTTTGTTTTCATTACTTTTTGTTTGGTCATCTTCATACTGAATGCGGACATTGATTTAGTTGTTAGCCGTTTGCAAATGAACGATGGTTGTTGACGATGTATGCCGAAGGGAATGAGTATTAGGCCTAGCAGAAAATTCCCGGGCAGTTAGACACAAAATTTCAAAGTTTCATAACTCGGTTCAAAATCAACATTTTTATTCAAGATAAAAACCGTTCGCCTCCACACAACGTTGCCAACGCGGAACCAGGGCTTTTATCCCTGTAGCACAGAAACCGGGGTCCCTGAAATTAAAAAATCGACGGACGTCAGAGCAGCAATGAATAACATATTCCTAAACGTCTGAATTGCTGCGCTTCGTCCAGCTCATGTGGAACCTACCGATCCAACTTTTTGACCCTCCGAATCTGTCGGTGGTGTGTTGAGATAGTTCTTTGGCAGATACCAAGTTTGTCTGCCATCTGTGCCTGAGACTGAGTGGGGTCTGATTGACTCCACCACCTCTTTCAATTCATTTTTGTAGAGGTCGAAAGAGTGGCCTGACTTCAGTCCATCTTCAAGACTCATTTCTCTGGCAACAAACTTCTTGAACCAATCCGCAACTGTGGATTTGGAAGTGGTTTCTTACCTAAATGCTTTGTTGATATTAGCCGTCGCCTCCCTGCTCGAACGACTAAGATTTAATTCATAAAGCATAATTCCACAAATTATTTTCTTATCCATAGCTTGGGATCCAATGCTCTAGAAGTCCCAAATTAAAAGAATGAAGGCCAAGTATGGGTATATTCAGATAGCGCAGAAAGTGGGCTACAAAACGACGTATAACACTAGATACAAGAACTCTACAATGATACGCAATGTTCCATTATATCGGTTTGCCAGCGTAGCTGCCCGTGAAGTTTCCGCTAGAACTAATATATGGGTTTTAGTGGTGAAACAAACAGCATGTTATCTGATAGTGAGAGAATAATCGTTCATAAGATCAAAAGTTGCTAAAAAAATTTTAAGCATGTTCGTTCGTGTGTATGTGTATGTGTGTGCGTGTGTATGTGTATGTGTGTATATGTATGTGTGTATGTGTATGTGTGTGTGTAGTGTGTGTAAGTGTGTAGTGTGTATGTGTATGTGTGTAGTGTGTGTGTATGTGTGTAGTGTGTGTATGTGTGTAGTGTGTATGTGTATGTGTGTAGTGTGTGTATGTGTATGTGTGTAGTATGTGTATGTGTGTAGTGTGTGTATGTGTATGTGTGTAGTGTGTGTATGTGTATGTGTGTAGTGTGTGTATGTGTATGTGTGTAGTGTGTGTATATGTATGTGTGTATGTGTATATGTGTAGTGTGTGTATGTGTATGTGTGTAGTGTGTGTATGTGTATGTGTGTAGTGTGTATGTGTGTAGTGTGTATGTGTATGTGTGTAGTGTGTATGTGTATGTGTGTAGTGTGTGTATGTGTATGTGTGTAGTATGTGTATGTGTGTAGTGTGTGTATGTGTATGTGTGTAGTGTGTGTATGTGTATGTGTGTAGTGTGTGTATGTGTATGTGTGTAGTGTGTGTATGTATATGTGTGTAGTGTGTGTATATGTATGTGTGTATGTGTATGTGTGTAGTGTGTGTATGTGTATGTGTGTAGTGTGTGTATGTGTATGTGTGTAGTGTGTGTATGTGTGTAGTGTGTGTATATGTATGTGTGTATGTGTATGTGTGTAGTGTGTGTATGTGTATGTGTGTATGTGTATGTGTGTAGTGTGTGTATATGTATGTGTGTATGTGTATGTGTGTAGTGTGTGTATGTGTATGTGTGTAGTGTGTATATGTGTATGTGTGTATATGGAGAAAACGCCTAAGCTAGAAGAAAAAACTGTGAGGTTAGCCGACCGGTCGGGAGCGGAATAGAACTGGGATGAACGCCGTTTTCCCAGACTGTCCAAAAAAAGTGCTCGCATTTAAGCATCTTGTTCTTTTTCCCATACTACTCATATCATCTTCCACGTATTGTTGTCCTAATCAAAATTTGTTTCGATCGTTGTTTTGCTCTCCGTTCTCCTTCATTCCAATCATTTCTATTCAATAACAGTACGGTCATATCAAACGCCAACTTTACTCCGTGTGCTTTTCTGTTGGGGAATGATTAAAATGCATGACATGATTTTGTAATGCAAACACTAATTGATAATTGCGATTAAACTCACTCATCATAAAGCATGCGTTATTTTAATGATGCATACAATGAAAATAAATATTGCTTCAAAGTCAAAAAGCAAATGTAAAATTTTACTGAATCGCATACTACGATTCTATCGCATAAAATTCTTGACGAGTGCTTGTTAAGTGAAACAGAATATTTTAATGTTATTAAATCAGCGTCACTTGTCGGTTTCTTCTTGCGTTTTCTCTAGCCGTGATGCTTCTTCGTTCTTTTTTTCATCGTTAGTCTCCGTTGAATGGTTTACGGGTCCTCTTTTTGAAGTATCCTGGGAGTGGTGATTTATTGCCTTACTGAATGAGAAGATATCTAATATTCTCAGTTTCAATGTGTCTGATAAACATGAACTGTGAAAGGCGTATCCTAATTTTTTGAATTCATCAAAGCTATTTTTAATGAAATCAAATCAAGTGTGCATAAAAATGTCGTTTGATATGAGTGAGGATTGTTTATGTACTATCAGTTTTACGCGAATCAAGTCGACAAGTATTGATTTCATTCCAGTTTTCTGAATAAATGTTGATTAATCGAGAAATAAGGAATTTGAAGCTGAGCGCGAAGCAGAGAGATAGACAGATGTTTGCGAGGAATTTCGTGAATGAATGAGTTAAGGAAAGAACGAACGAACGATCGCATCACCAACCACTGTTTGAATGTCTTGACTTCCAATAATATTTTAAATGTTCAAATAGATATTTGTTTATGTGTATGTGGTTTGTGTGTCGTCGCTCGGGGTATTTCTATGTAGTGATGTACTGCTTTACATTGTTCTATGCAAGAAACATTATCAATGTAAAGCCATCAACACCATTTTTATTTCATTGATCATTCATTCTGCTCATCCGTTACTGATTTCCGTTAGCTTATTGGCAACTGTGTTGAGTACTTTCTATATTAATGCGAATGTTTCGGTATGGTGAAATGTATGCATAGTAATGTCAGTTTGTAAAGTGATTTTGAAAAGGTATTATCAGATTGGATTATTTGATAACAAATAAGTTAGCCGCTAAGTCCTTTACCAATTCTAGTGTGTTTTAAGTGATTTCAGTTTGACGATCTATTTGATTTTGTAATGAATGATGGGTATCAAAATAGAGCGTCAGTTTCAATTTATTCATCAAATATCATGCTCATCGATCCATTTGTTGTTTGCTTTGGCATTGCATGACTAACTCAATGAGCTTAAGCATTCTGTATCTGAAACGATCCAATCCGTATTCTGTACTCGTGTTGTAATTAGACGATTTTTCATGATTTCATTGATTGGTTTTAACGAGATCGGAAATGTTCTTTAATTGATGAATTAAGATGAGTGATGATTCATTTGAATGGAATAATCAGTTATTGAATAATTTAGTAATTTGTACTGTTTCAGCTGTGAACGACAAAGAGTGTTTCGATGATCACTTACAAGAAGAGAACGATATGAATGATGCTGCATATTGCTGCTCAAATTGTCACTTTGTCACAAGTTTGTTTATTCTTTTTTTTAGTATCCGTTCCGCATATTATCACGTCGATAGTAATCATTTGTTGCAATCATCATTACGTTCGTCCCAAAATGTATTCTTTTCTCATCAATAGGTTCACTCACTCATACTTACTGTTATTAGCATCGTTTTCATTATCGTTATTACCATCGTATCATTACCGCTGTTACTTCGTCGGTAGTTTGTGTCAAGTTATTGTGTAAACTTCTTTGAGCGTTTCAGTGCATATTTCATTAATTGCTGTTGGAGTCTTTCGAATGAAAAATCAATCAAATGACAATTTATTCAGTGTGCTTCATTTGTGACGAATGTGTTTGTTGATCAAATAGAAGGAGATGTTAGGATATGCTCCGCATGTTCAACTGCTTTTGCATTTCACACAGCAGTCATCTGATTAATAATGATTGAAATGCTACAACAAAGTTCCTCATTAAGTAGAAAATTATTCCTTCCCAACCATTCATTCGTTAATCTCATAGTTTGTAAGCATATTTCAGTTAGAAATGTAACGTTTATTACTGTAATCAAAAGTGACAACGTGAAAAGTACGACAAATGATAAATTAAAAATATCGTTGTAAGTTTATCCATCTTACAAAAAAAATCACTAATGACTGCATTACTCAGTGATGTTAGTCACCAGCCAATCACTCAACAAGAATAACTATATTGCTTTCATATTCCTCACTCCCTTTCAAACCAACGAATGAATATTTGTTCAGTCAATCACCGGTCTCATCCGAATAGCTCTTCTCTATTAATGCTTCTCATATTTTCTGGTGAAGATTCATTTTTCTCATCAAGTATCTCCTCGAACTATTTCGATTTCCTCATCAAACCCGTAAAAGACTTCCCCTATGCCACTCATTCTCGATCTTCAACGCGCATTTGGCTTCTAAACATATGTTTGATTTACTAACGCGATGCATTAGAAATTCACTGAAAAGTGTTAAATTAACATCAGGAATTATGTATTCACAGTGCATTTTATCTTTTCGAGTTCTTCAACTGATTATCATGCGCATTTGCTTTATCGGGATGTATTTGCTTTCCCCACGAAATGTGTTCGTTTGTGTGCAGACGTTTATTTTAGCTGCACATCTAGAAAGAGGAAGTATTATAAACTGTATAGGCAATATTTTATTATCTTGTGATAAAAGTTCGATACTTGTGACGGCTTCCTCTCGTAGCATGATTCATTCCGTGATCAATATTGGTTCGGTAATACTTCAGATATGCACACGGTTCTGTACAAGGGGTTATATTGTGTTAGTTAATTCAGATCTTTCGACACACTCCAGGTCTTTCAAGCAATCATGTCTTCGTTAATTACTTTCTTATCTCAGTCACTGTTTTATCATCGTATAGAAATAACTCGATCGAATATCTTCCCAGTAAATATCGTCATTGAAGCAAGGTGAATATATTTCTTCTTTCACCGTTTTATTGAAAACGAAATAACTTGCCTAAGCTACTCATCCCAAAATCATGTTATTCGAGATGTGTGGTTCGACTTCGATTCGATTTACTGAATTTCCTCATCCATACTATAAGTTCTAAGAAAAAATTTTTTGACATTCTAAATGTGGATTGGATAGGTTAGTATGTTGTGGATGGCTGTCGCATTAATGATGGTGTTTTTAATCTCGTACAAAAGAAATAGAATTATCGGTTGTGGATGAGACACGCTTAGGTGAGAAGTGAAAATGGAATGAATAGTAGATCAGTTAGAGAGGAGGATGCTGATCTGGATATAATACTAGTAACTGTTCAATAGCGTATGTGTTCACGTGTATGTATGTATCCATTCTCCAATGTGATTGTACTAAAACAAGACATGGTGTCCGGTTTCTGGGTGTTTTTGTAACGGGGATCTGATGCGATTGAAAGACATTGTTCTTATTTTATTATCTTAACGCTTCTTCTTCTCCTTCATCAAATCAATGTTGACTCTTGCTGCTTGGTGTGGCTGCATGGCGGTCGGCTGCTGGTCGTTTTCTCACTCACTCAATAATGAATAAATTCACTGATACACTAAAAACCAAGCACAATAGACAGAAATGTTTTATTTTATTCCATTCATTTACATCAATTATTCGCTGCTCATCATCACTTGTAGTTTTGTTTTGATTTTGAGTCCTGTTAACACTCTCTTGTTTGTGGATCATTACACCTCTCATTACGATTATTTGAAAACTTCTGTTGTTTTGAGGTCAACAGTATCGCATTATTTTGCATTTATTTCTTCTTCACTTCTTAGGTTATTTTTCTTATTAATATATGGGAAAAAGTGTTGGAAAACAAAAGCAGATTTATAGTGGCATCATAAAACAACCTTAGAAATTATTTTATTGTTCTTTCAGTTTCTTCAGTTATAGCTGGTATAAGGAACATAGGTATGTAGTTTGAATGCACTAACTGTGAAATGAATTAATGGAGATGTTTTGAAGTAGTCAGATTCGTATCAGTGGGTGAGTATTCAGATAGAATGAGTCGTTTTTCCTTAGCTGATGTGAAAGTCACGTCAGATCCTTGTTTCAGTTCCCAAAAAGCAAATGAACAGGTTAATTGCACATTGTTCAAAGATGATTAAGGAATCGATCGCAGAGTGTTTATTTGGTGATAAAAGGATACACACTTGTTTTCAGTGCTTATTTTGAATAAGATCATTGGTGTTATTGCAAGGTTATACAAAGTTTGATTGCTTGATAGCAACAACAGTATTTGTTGTGAGAAAAATGCATTATTGCCATTCGATTATTCTGCATTTGATTTACAAACATTTGATTCATTCGCTCTTTCCTCTTTTCCAATCAACTGCTCTTTTTTATTTTCTCTATAAGTCGTCAATTTTGGCAACTAACTTATTGTTGTTTCACGGTTTACCGTTCGCTTGTCCGCTACACTTTACTGATAGCTCATGAATGAACATGCAATAGTTCACTGATCATTTTTTGGAATGCAAGTTTCGTTTAGTGACGAAAAGAAAATCCATCCGCCGTATATTCCCCAAACAAGGAGGTATTCCAATTTTTCAGAAGGGATGGGGATATAATTGAGGGTTGGGGTGCGAATGTGCAGATTATCGGTCGGTGGGAAGAAATTCAAAGGTGAGGATTGAATTGCGGTCCATACATTTTGTCCTTTTATGCATTATTGTTGAGGGAGTAAAATTTTTACTGTCTCGAAGTGTGTTATTATTTTAACATCTCATCAACTGACAGTGTTCGCAAAATATTATGAAGAAAAACATAGTGTATCCGAGTAAATTACAATCGATTAGATAAAATTCCAGACATACTTTTGAGGAGGGTACTGAATTGAGGGCTTGCAGTCGAGAAGGGAGAAGAGGGACGGAGAGCATTCGTAAATGGTGTTAGAAATAAAGTGGGATATATATTCAGGGTTATACGGTAGATTCACCACTGCATTATCAGATGTCGAATCGGAGCAGTCATGATGACAAAAAGATTTTTTGATGTATCAGTCAAAATCATGCTCGAAAACGCCATCGAGTGTGTAATGAAATGATAATGAACTTTTGTTTTTATTGATTCTGTGCGTAAATCAAAGTTATCGTATATACCCAACGTTACAATTTCTAATCGTTTTTATAATATGTTCGCATGAAAACACTCGTTCTTGATTGCTTTCATGATCTCAGTACATCATGACTCATTACGAATAATCGAAAGGTGAAAAGATTTGCATTGAGCAAGTATTCGGAGCCACTTCAGCTTCGTTCTCCACAATGATAAACGTTCGATTTTGCAAAGTGTGTGCCATCAGTTGTAAAGTGATGATAATCCTTCAACATTCATCAGTATATCTGCGTTCCTTTATGGAACCATATGGAATGAAATGTATCATTATCAATTCAGTTGATTTTCCAAACTGTCAGCGTGCCTTTGGTAAAATTGTCGGTTTTTGACTAGCATCTACTTTTCATCAGATGAACCAGAGAAGAAATAATTTGCTGAGTTCCTCGCATACTCAAAATGTTCAATTTTATTTCAACGGAGGGTTGTTCTGAATTGAATTTTACACAGCGTTCCGTAAAAGTAAACTTCAATAAGTAATCATACAAAAGCGGGTAATATAGGCAGCTGTGTGAAACTGAATGAGCATTTAATTGCATAAACGTTGTAAAATTTCACTGGAAATGTGTCATGCGGTTTGATGTATTCGATAAGGTTGTGATAGATTGACGGAAGTGGAAATGTTTCGAAAAACAAAGGAAGATAAATTCTGATTAAAAAATAAAGGAAACTGAGAATGAAATAAATTTTGGTTATGAATGATTGGGTTGATTGTATTTGTCGAACACTGATAAACGCCTTAATCGTTTGGTTCTCATATCATAATAATCTTCTATTTAATCATTTCTGTAACGCACTGAGATTCCACATCAAGCAAAACATTAATTGTTGCCAATTTTGATCAGTCAATTCATCATTCAGTTCTTTACCCATTTCTTCATCTCAGTTTCATTCATCCACTCATATCTGTCAAGTATCAGAAATTCTTTCCGACATTCTTCAAAACGAATCATCTATTCCAGTATCAGTTGTGTGCATGTTGTTATGGATCGGCTTTATTCGAGCCCACTTCTCTCCTAAAGTTTTCCTTTCACAGCTTTTATCAAACATATCAGAGCATGGTCATTTTTCACTGTTATGGTCATTTTCGGGAATTTCGGTTTCGAGAAAACTTCGATGGTAACAATCAGGTATAGCGAATCTACGAGCAGAAAGACCACTTTGTAAACGAGAAATATTCGAACGAAATTCGTGCAATTAGTCGACTCCAGTCCTTAACTAGAATGACATATTCGTAACAACAACATGACGGCACGAAATTGAATTCGTATGCGTGCTTCGTTCAGCATAAGCCTCCAATTTCAGCTGAATAAAATGCGAAAAGTATATTCACCATAAAAATTACCAGATGGTAATTACTGTAAACGAAAATCTCTCGCATAATCCTCTAATTGTAGTGTTTGATGGTTATTGTTATCTGCTAAGTGGTTGTGACTTCGATTTGTCGTCGTCGTTTTAGAATGTTTAATTCACTTGTTGCTTCCAGTTTTAATTCATTTGAATAAATACCGCGTTTAACAATTCAATTATACTGCGGAAAAGAAAAAAGTTTTCTTGGAAAATAATTTGAGATTCGATGAAAATGAGAAACGTTTCATTAAAGAGATAAACAAAACGTATCTCTTGCATTTATTATTGCATCTGTTCGGGATATAGAAACTGATTTGTGCAGATTGTTTCAGAAGATTTGATTTCGTTTATCGATATTGTAAAAATGTTCTTTTTCTGTCTTCTTCTTTCCACATACTCAACGATATTATTATGATATACGTAACGAATCATCGCGTCTCTTCATCTCTCATTCATATCAGCAGCATCGTCCCATATGTAATGAACAATAATCATTCATTTGTGTATCCATTACCGTAATTTTATTGAATCTGCTCACTTCATTTCATCTTTATTATTATTGGTTAAGTGCTCGTCTCGTTTCATCCAGAAGCTTTTTTTACTCCATCATTATTATGCGTTTTGTGTTAATCGATTAGTCGAAGGAATCTTCGGTTTTAAACTATTGGCTGAGATTATAACATTGCTCTTTTTCATACGAGAAGTTTTGGTTTGTCGATGGAGTGGGAATTTGAATGTTCATCAGTGAACAATACACAGTCAATGTTGCGCCTAATCCCACATAGCAAATAGGATATGCTTAAGAAAAACGATTCTTGATAGAGCGCTCTATAATGAATCCAGAAGGAGTAAATGGGTGAATAGATGGAGAAAATTAAATTGTAATCAGTGTATTCATGGCGGATGCAGTTGATACTTTATTGATGAGATAATTAAGACACAATTTAAAAGCGGTTGATTGTCAAATTTGTTGATATGTGACAAAGTGAGCTTAATGAGCTGAAATCTTGATGATGTAATGATGTAAAGAATGTTCGATTAAATTGTGCTGATGCTTCATTTGTTTGTTGGTTGGTGAGGAAGTGGGATTAGGAGGAGGCAGATGGATGGACATTATACAAGGACATGATCCTAGCTTGCGCATGCGCAACCAGTGAATAGCAATCCAGTCAAATCGCTTCTTCCGTCCAAAATACTTTGGCAATAACCAAAATAGCGAATGGATCGGGTAAAACTGCGAACGACTTGTTGTGTTCGTGCATGCTTCTCATAAGACCGAATGACTTTCACCTCATCCGTCTTAATCTTCTGTTTTGAGTAACCATAAAGTAATTCGTTCTGTTCAGTTTTCTTAGTAAATCTCCACGTTCCTGATCTGATTTGATGATGGTTTTTCTGTTTATGATCATCAATCCCCTACAACTTCATAATCTCGAAAAACAGTTGATTGCACAGATTGTGACTACATGACTTGCGTTAACTGTGGCATAACTTTTGGTTACTTCATGGACCTTCTGTCATAACCTCACTTATATTATCCGATTATATGCAAATAGAACTAGCCGGTTTTGGTCATGCTCAGTTTTTTGATGGAGAGTGTATGCAAGGAAGTGTTGTGAAATGAGAGAAATATTTCAATAGAATAACACTGGTAAGGTTAGGAAGTGAGTGTTTACAGATTTGTTGATTTATAGTTAATGACATCAACTTATGTGCATCACGAAACTTTTGCGTTGATGATTGAACATTGCAAAATTGGCTCATTCTTTAGATGGTATTCAGTACTTCTGAAATTATTGCATGCAGTCAAAGACGTATGAAATTCTCTAAAAATGCTGCATTAATTTTCGACGGTATTTGTTTTGATAGTTTAATTGATACGATATGAAATATTATTTTATTTTCATTATCGACGATTCAGCAGAGCAATATTTTCTTAACATAATCAAACAATGTAAAGATGAAAATTCAAGATTAGCAACAAGCAATCTCATATTTTGTTATTAATGTTATGATTATGATTATGAATGTATATTATGTTGAATGTATCGTATCGTCTCACTATTAATCATGTCGATGTGTGCTTGTTGTTGTCTGTTGTAACATCCATTACAAAACATCTACATCATAAATTCATTCGTTCAATCTACTTACCCTCCTATTATACACACATTTTCCCATATTATACATCATCCCGTCCAGAAGGATCGCTTATCCCAATGACTCGTCCCTTTTCAGCTCTTTCGTAATTTCATTTGACAATCAAACTGATACCTGTCCATTGATAATTATTGAATTAATCCCTCGTTTTTGATATTTTAAAGAATTCATATAGAGAGCGTTGGTATAATCGTTTCTGTTCTATGAATTTGATTATTCATCAATAACTTCAAATATTTCTTGTAAATGTAGGTGTTCAGTTGTTAGCAAACTGTTTGAAAATCCCTGTGTAGTAGTAGTATGGATTCATTACGAATGTTCAAACATCCGAGTACAGAAAGGATTTACCAGTGCTCTTTACAAAAAGGGTTTACTAGTGCTCCAATAGTTTCTTAAATTTTAAGTCACAACAAAGCAAAGCATTCCAGAGGAATTCATTATAAAATGATACGTTGCCAGAATTCTAGTGATCAAAATAAATTATGCAAAAAAAATAAAGATTTCGAAGTAAAACTAACCAAGTTCTGAAATCATGTTGACGCGACGTATTTCGCTATCCTTGATTTGCTATCCTCATTCCCATATAACGTTTAACCATTGGCGATCCGTAAAAGCTACAGCTTTTAAACAGTTTGTTTAGTAATACTTCTCCCATCAGTAAGCAATTATGCATTGTAAAGAATGGAAAAACTATGAACAATATTTTGTCGAAACGTTACTGACACTATTGTGTATGATGAAACATGAAAGAGGTGATGTTATGCTGAATGCGAATAGCAAATAACAGATTGAATATACAATTGCAATAATGATAAACTTTCACACTCAACTGTCAGTGAGTTTACCGTTACACGTAGATACCGCCTAGGTATTACGTCTTTTCATGTGACCGCTATGGTGCTGAACGAAAAAAAAACAATGGCTGCACTCGTCAGGAAACTATTCGTTCGCTTTCGTTAGACCGCTTGGAGACCCAGTCTGTTCTTTTTGTATTCCTCCACCAGCATTTGTCTCACAACTAATTTTGTTATGGTGAATGATGAATTTGCTAATGTATGCCTAAGATTTTATTTCAAAAAATTTCAGTGGTCAGTATTAGGGTAGAGTTGTTACAGAGGCGAAAACAAGATAGAAGGATACCGTTCACTGGATATGAATGAATGAACCTTTTCATCATGAATTTATCTTATTAGTCGATAATAGGATTTATGATATGGAATGAAATCGAAGCACAAGCGTGGCAAATGATAGACTCGATGAATCATTAAATTAAGAACATGATGATAGCCTACGAAAAGAAAGATGCTGGTCTGATAATGTCGCCGCACAGGTAATAAATGAATGAATACGCAAAATGGGTTTCTTTCATCCGTCATCAATCCGTATGGAGCAGTGTGCAACATGCAATCTTATTCCTTAAAAGCATTGATCATCGATTCATCCGAGCAATTCATTCATCACTTATATCTTTAATATCTATCTAACGTAACTCATCGCCTTCAACTCATCCTCACTCTTTTCATTCTATTCGTCCGTTCATTCGAACGAATTTAACGTACACTTTCCCACACATCAACAGCCATTCTTTTCCTTTGTTGAATTTCTATTACGGACAGCAATAATGCTGCTGCTGCTGATGTGGCCCTTGCTGCTTCATACTGATTGGCTAATTGTTCTGAATGAAGGTCGTCTTGCTGTGCTAATAATCCAAGTGTGCGATCATGATATTGCTCATATTTTTAAATAGCAATCGTTGAACAAAACATTTTTTTCTGAATTAATGTAATTGATTCAATTGAGTAATGAGTGGTAAAATGTATATTTCACGCTTATTTCAATTAATTATTTCAACACATTCCAGATGTTGCTTTCTCCTTCTTTCTCTGATCATTACGTTGTTTCACTTGTCTGCAGGAATTCTTCATTAGATTCCGCTTAAGAACTTATCGGTCCATTTATACGTTTAACGGTGTTTCGTAATTCTGTAGGTTCCGCTCCTGTTTTCATCCTTTCTTATAACAGCTGTTTGTACTGTTCGTTTTTTTTCAATGTTTCGTGATTGCGACGTATGATCATCATGAGATCATGCCCATCGAGTTGTCGCTTGCAAGCTCAATCGTCAGATTCCAGTTCATTGTTTGGTTGTTGGCTTCAAGTGTTTTTGAATTTTCGATTGAATTTGGATGAATTTTTAGAAACGAAAAGCGAATTGGAAGAGCACACTAGCAGCGAGCATTCAGGTGGTCATGTACGTACCACTCAGGAGCAATGTCCTCTGTGCCCCAGTAAGTCCACACAGCTTCGTGTTCATCTCGCTGAGGTTCGTTCTTTTTCCTGATACAACTGTTCTTTTATCCTTTTTTTGATATGCCACATTTTATTACTTTTTATTCTGTTTTCTTCCATACTGTTATGCTTTTGGTAAAACAAACTGAAAATACATGAAATCTAACCATGATGGCCGTTTGCAATTTACGTCAGCATTCTGATGACGTTCGGATGTGTTCGAATTTCGAGGGAATTACCGCTATTCTTGTCACTCTATACCAACTAATTACAGCCATCAGTCCTTTTTTCACTACCAACTTTTTTAATTTTCCTCAACTTACTAAAAGAGTTGAATCGTTATCGTCACTCTCTCTCATCATTTTGTTTCCATCGAACCTGAACAGTTTTCACGAACTTGTTAAAGTTGAGGTTTTAATTAAATGATGACTGTTATTGTTTCCGTATTCAAGCTATGTAAAGAAAAGCCTCTGGCAGTGTGACCTAGTTTATTTTTTTTCGAGTTAAAACTCTGCTTTATGGTATTCTGCTTAATCGTTAACAAGTCACTGCTACTTGTCACTGGTTATTATTTTCGTTGGTTCCATTCAAATTTGATTACATTCAACACGATACTCGAAAAAATCATGAATAGAATTCAAACAACTGTGACAACAACCGATGATGCATTATTGCGCACAATGACCAACATTCTCATTACAGTTTCAGTTTCAGAATATCGAACGAGCACATTATTTGTCAGACTTCGAGTAAAATTTGAGTTTGTTCGACTTTGCTTATCCATATTCATTTTCGATATATTTGCAGCAATTTTTTTCATACTTTATTAACTGGCGTGTGCAGCGAATAGCAAGTGAATGAATTATAGTCACATTTATTTTTTGAATGATGGATGAATTGAAATTGAATTTATACGACTATAAATGATAAATATTTGCAAACAAGCGAGCAAACAAACAGTCTTAATTGTTGCATTAGAGATAAAACGCTTGCGACTGTAATCCGTAGTTATTTAATGTTGTTGCTGCTTCAATAAGCAACACAGACACATGCACATCGCTAATCAAATACCCACATGAAATCGAATCGAAGGCAAGGTAATGAAACAAACCAACAAGCAACATACTATGTAACTCAGCTCAGGAAAGCAGCAGTGCATTGCCGTTTCACGCAGGCGGCAACACCTCTGTTCATAATGAATTCAGCAACAGCACAAAATTATCAAAAACCTGATTTTCGCTAATGAATTCGCCTCGTTCACGACGATTAATTTGCACTCAAATAATTGTTGTATTGTGCAGCGCTAGTAGCATTGGTTGGTAGTAGTATCAGGCAGCAGCCAACCAGCCTCTCCTCCTTCCATCAACCTCTTCATTCATTTACTTGCCTCTTTAATTTTCATTCGTTCATTTCAGTTATTATCCAGACTTTAATTTTTTATTTCAATTCTTATCAACAATTCTTTCTTTTTCGTTTTCTTTTCATTTTCCTCTTTCTTCCATTCGAAACCAGTAATCATCTTATTAAGTACTTATTGGTTCAGTCATTTTTTTAAAACATCTTTTTGTTCACGTTGAATCATTTTGATATGCATAACTAAGGAGTTTGAAGTTCAAGTTCTTAGCCTGCCTGCCTCCAGATCAGTCATCATCTATAGAGCACATCATACTATTCAGCATTCATGCTGAAAATATCTCAATACAGCTGCCTAGTGTATCTGTAAACCAGATTCGCATGTAGCCCATTCATTTACTCGTTGTTTTGTCTGACTATTTTTCATGTCAAACAGAGTGCACTTTCGTTGTGTGCACTACTGATATTGTAACTGAAGCGGCTCTAAAATATCACCCAAGTGATGGAATAATTTCAGTTTGCATAGTTGATAAAGTTTTATTCGCCCATTAATTTTTGCGTTTCAGGAGCACAAAATAGCGGAAGAGGCAGTTGAACGGTTGCTGATGAGTGTCGTTTCTTCAAACGCGTTACCTGATTCCACTTCTGATAATAAGTTAGTGATTCTGCAAATTGAAAATTTTTTCATCAGTGATCATGTGTTCATAATGTTTTGAGTGTCCTTGTATGTTTGTACAGCATGGTTCAACATCTAATTACCACACTCTGTTAATAAATCAATGAATACGTCGCCAATAAGTTTATTGTTAAGTTGAATTAGTTCCCAAGAAAAGAAACATGTTGTCATTCTAAATTGATATGCTACAAAAGGAATGCCGAAGATCTTGTCGGCACTCGCATCCTGTCAGCATTATAATTCAAAAAGTGTCAAAGGTATCAAATCGAAGCCGCCTATGTTTTTAGAGCATTGTTTGATGTTGGTGAAAGAAAGGTGATGAGATCCTTAGAATGGTGGGCTGATTGAGCATATTTTGGGATAGCAGAAGCCAGTTGAAGGCGGCGGCGATAAGTAAATTTCGGCGATGAATTTGCTTTTAATAAAACGACGGTGCATGTTTTTTAATGGTTATTTTCCCATGAGCCTTTGACAAGAACTAGTGTGCAGATGCGTTCCTCATTAACATAATTCAACGTTGGTGCTGCCTGCGTGCACAATATCACATCACTTCATATCGAAATGAAATGGTATTGTATTAATACGCAAACAGTGAATGCACGCACATAAGCAGTATGGAGCAACACGTCGTTGGTTGTTGCACGAATGAAATAAATACATGTGCTCATAATGTCGTGCCATCATGATCATCCGTCCTAATATTTGTTTAGATTATTCTCATTACTCCTTCTTTCCTCTCTATTCTATGATGCAATTCATATATAGTCGACAAATGAGTTGTTGAGCATAGCATCATCACAGCTGATTGTTACATGCGTACACTACACCCACAATAAACATTTATCTTCTTCTGTAACTATTTACCAGTGCTTTTTTTTGTTTAGTTCCATCTTGGAAAGTAGGATTTCCCTTATTGAATAATTCGAATGTAAAAATAAAATTCTAATTTTGGTTGAGAATCCAGTGAGTGAGAATCTCGATTTTCATTGCACATCGACCAGATGTTTTTATTCAAACAGATTCGATCATTAGATCGAAATCGCCAGTAAATTTTTAAATCCCAGTTTACTTCTCCGTGAATTCGTTCATTCATTCGCATACACTATTCAATTTATTGCTTCATGATTTTAAACACTTGAGAATAAAACTGCCTGCTTCTCTTGATCAGTTGATCTTCCCATTTACTCGATAAATGGATCACGCTCCTTGCAGTTCGATGACGTATTCGGTTTCGCACTCATGTAAGGTGCTTAAGTTGTTTATTCATGAATATGAATGAATCGGTTGCTGTGTGCTGTCGTAGTTACCCTGAATTTCATGCACCATCTCAATTACCTCTCGGAATTTATGGACGAGCACAAAGAAATTCCTAGTTTGTGCTCTACGAGAATTGGTTCAGCACTCAATTTTGAACTCATAAATTTGAAAGTTCAGCTGTCCTGAGATAGGATCACTCATGAACGTTCGGTCTAACAAAATTCTGTTGTGTGACTGAAATACTGGAGTGAAGGAAATGAATCAATGTTTTGCTGCATCGATATCAGATTCTGGAATGGCACCAAACGGGTCGATTTGTTCGCATGGCTGAGTGATTAAAAGTGTGAAGTGAGGAGATTATTCCAAGATGATTGCATTCAACCGAAATATATAGCACTGAAACATACGTAACATTGAAATCGTCATGCACAAACGCACACTAATAAAGTATATTTGTTGGTGCCTTCTAATTTGACACTGCCCGATCACCAGTCTGAAGTTGTTCGTTTATTATGTTCATCAGTCATCTTTCGTTTCAAATTATTCTACTAAATATCATCGAGTTGAAAATAATTCTATAAACTCATATTTGTTGCCACAAACAACTACAAATACTAGGTGCATGTTCAGCAGCGCTTGTACAAATCATGCAGCTATAGTATGCACAAAAGAGTTATGTGATTAAGTATCGTCAGGTTGCTTGTTCTCGTTCTCGCTTCCATCTATCCATGTATTACTTGCCGAGTTGCTCTCCGTACAAACTGTTACTGATTATTTGTTTCTCGATTTCAATTCAAAAATAATTTAGCTGAACGATGCAAGCAGCAGTATAATTGATCACTGTCATCACGCCTAATGAACGTATAGCTAGATTATTCCCGATCGGTCGGTACAATCAACAAATTGACGAGAGAAAGATGAGAATGATTGGTTGAAGCATTGGAAAGGCATCATTAAATTTATGAATCATGAACTTTAAGATAGCCCGGAAATTAGGCTCTTATCTATTAATATATGCACATTCAAGCATAATCATCGTCTGTGCGGAATGTGATCGTATAATATAATGTAACATAAAAATATATTGATGAAGCATTCAAGATGAGTGAGTATGATTACAAATTGGTGGTTGGTATGTGTTATATATTTGTATTTGTTTGCCTTAACGATCGTTTGCTCGTTATTCAACTGCTGTTGCAGTTATCATTGCATTAGCAGCATCATTCATACTGACCTCTGATATTGCTTCTTTCAAACAAAACTTTTGTTTCAGTTGGTCGTTTCGAGTATCCTCTTGCTACATATCTAAATGTCTCCAGCATTTATCGCATGCTCATCCTTTGCAATTGAACTAAACTGAAACAACAGCGTTATGCATAAACACTCACTAATGAAAATGTTTCTTAATAGTTAGTAATGAAAGAACGTTTCATTTGGCTTCTGGTTACGATAAAGAATATCACTCACAGCTCGTTGCCATCGAAACCACTCAATTTGCAAATCTCTCGATTGGTCATTTCAGATTCTTTTTGTAGGATAACAGATTTTTTAATCCCCTATATTCATCGACTAATCGCACAATTTGTGCTACGCACGATTCATAGTTCAACGCTCAAAAATGATAATACTCAAAGCAAGTCAGTAATTATTGCAATTATATTTATTGTGATTAATATAACCGCATTGGTAAAGCTGGCAATTTCCTTGATAACCGTCTAGATGCCGGCTACTATTTTGACATTGATAAGAAAATCGCAAACGTTTCTTCTTTCCGTTCACTCAATGGCGGTAATCTTTCTGTGCGAATGAGTTCATCTTTTAAATGATTGCATCAAGCAGAAATGCGTTCTTTAGTGCGTTAGAATTGTGTTTACTTTTTATCGATGCAAAATTAGCATCTGATAAAGTTGTAGTGCTTTCAAATTAGCAACAATTGATTGGATGCGATTCGATTCGTGCTTTTTGAATCAGTGTGATATCATTATTTCAAGATTAGCATAAAATTGTGCATTTATTACATCGCTAACTTGTGTTTAACAAGTTCCAGCACTTAGTAGAGCATTTTATAAGAAAATGTTTTGTATTCTGTATTTGGACTTTTCTGCTCGTAAAATGGTGAATTTCTGATTTATTTGCGATACATTCCACTAAGATAATATCTTATTATGTTGGTGAAGACCACCTTGCCCTCATCTTGAAACTTTATGCTCTTATTCTTAGAATGTGTGAAATTCATTCAATGAATTTTTTTAAACATCTATTTGCAAGTTATAAGAAGCTATTTTTGTGTGTAACATAATGCATTTTTGGAAGTGATATTTTCTCAGTGGATGTGCAGTTGGGAGAATTATGATAACGTTTGACGTAATCGTTTAAATGCCTTCATGCAATGACTGATTCTCGGCTGCAACTCATCATTCTCTCTTTGTCAGAGCTCATTATTCTTATCGTTGTCACTGTTCCATGGATTTTTGCGCTGTATTTTCTCTACTTTTTGCACCGGTTCGATCATCAGTCTGATGTTGTTTATCAGTGATTGCGGTTATCATCAGATTGACTGCATCAAAGATTTTTTTGAAACTCATCCGACTATTGCTTCTCCAGTTCTACGATCAGTACCTATTGTTTCAGCGGTTCATCCAAAGTGGCCGATCGACACATTTATCGATTCCGCTGTCAACAGTGCTCGTTAGCGTTCCGCAGTGAGCAGCGCTTGGCCAACCATTCGTTGTATCATGCATTCCGCGCGAATATGCGCTGTACGCAGTGTGAACGTAATTTTCGATCAGCTGAATTATTGCGTAAGCATGTTGCTCAGGAACATTCCAACAGTTAGTTGCTCTTATCAGGCCTACTTCCTTTATTCATTTCCTTATCATCGTCCACGTTTGCGTTCAATCGCTTCCTTCTTGACTCCATATGAGTCATTGATTGCTGCCTGTTACTCCTCCGTTTACTTCGGTTGCTTCAACTTCATTATTTACATTTATTCATTTACTGATGGGTTTTGCTTACCTAAATCGTGCAAAAAAATTTTGAAATCACATTTTAGAAGTTCATTCAACAACCGTTTTCATTATTTAATGTGTGAGCTCCAGATCCTCCTTCAATAAATCAAATGCAAATAGAATTTAATGAACAAAAAATTGGTGATCTCTGTTGTATGGGGACTTGTATCAAACATACAGCACATCAGCAGTTACCTTTAAATAATCGGATGTGAATGACGTCATGTAATGAACAATGTTCTGCAATTGTTTCGTAATATTTTATTGGTGTGAATGCGATTGATGTTATCAAATCAGTTTTTGTGATAGCAAATTTGACTGACGAATCAATCGATTCTTGAATCAGATAGGTGTCGAACTAAACTTTCTTATTCAGACAAATCTGGTCTAAGTTTGCCAAGTACAAGTTCTTACAATTACGACGCAACTGAGTTGAATGAAGAAGAGTGTGCTGCTGATACCGGTGATAATAAACACAATGAATTACTGAGGTGGGTTTTTTCATTATTCACCGAATATATGATAATTCACCATTGTAAAGGTATCAGTTATGATACATCAGCAGTTATCGGATTCCTGCCGTGAATAACATTAAGCCGAACTTATTTGACGGTTCCTACTCGAACTGCCTCGGACTGCTCTCATCAGGATGGTCAGTTCGCGTTTTTGGGGGTTATAAGCGAAAAAAATGAAGATGAAGTAGATCCGTGCATTTCAACACTGACCGAAAATGTTTTGTTATTGCTTTCTTGCTATTAGTTGCGACAATCTTTACTTTGTTCAGCATCTTCCCTCCCATGAAAAAGAATTATATAATTTGATTTTCCGTCATGATCAAAGATGAAGTATTAAATCGTGTTCGAGTTGTGATTGACCACAAAATGCTTTTCTTTTCTAGGCCATACAAGTGTGACTTATGCAAGGAAAGCTTCACTCAAAAGCAGCTTCTTCTGACTCATTACAACTCAATAAATCATCTTCACAAAGCCAAGAAAATACTCGAACAACAACCGAATAACTTGCAGCTAAATGCACAGGTCAATTGTTGTAACTGTTGAAATTGGAATTTTAAATTCAAGGAGTTTTAAAATTCCTACTCTATGCGGTAGGTGGAATACCGCAGAAAAATCCAACCGCAGCAGTTCACTTGAATATCTTAACGGATTTATTTCAAACGGAAATTCGTCTTGTGGATGAAGCATAATCGATGATTTTCCGAATGTCAATTCAAAGATAGCATGTGAAATGTTTTGAGTGATGGCGGTATCCTTTGATTGAATCTTATTGTTTCGACACGATGTGATCAAAGATGAAATCAGTTTTAGATGCTAGCAGCGTTAGATTCGTCGGTGAATGCACAAAGTGGCAACAGTGCGCATTCGTATTCGAATAGCTCAAAACCATTCAAATGCAACATTTGTAAATTGGGTTACGGACAAGGATCCACGCTCGACATACATGTGAGGTGAGTGATATTAGTTCGTTTTTGATTAGAATCGATTACATTATCACAGCACGAAACACGCTTGATTGAATTCATTAAGGCACTTCTTATATGTCTTGATAAAAAAGTGAATTTAAAGTTCATATTTTTGTGCTCAGAGTATGATTCACTTGACAAAACGATATTTATGATGCATGTTACTAGGTCGGTTGCGCATCAATCACGTTTGTCGAAAATTGCTGAACTGGTTGCCCAAGGAGAACTGGATCCAGGAAAGCCCTTACTTGAACAGCCTGGTGGGCCACCTCAAAAGACGATTGCAGAACTCATCCCAAAAGGTGATCTCGAACAGGTATGCATCGTTTGTTATGCAGTTTATAGCAAAGCATCCGTGGAAATTGATTGTATGCACGCGAAATATACCGCAGTTCAGCGTATATCACTGTTCGATTCCTTGAAATATCAAAACTATATGATACTCTCTCCTACTGATTGCTAGTGAAATTTTTCCGAATTATTAGTTAATCATCAATAACTTTTTCAACAAACTCTATTAAACAGACGTGAAATTCAGCTTTGCAACTCGTCATACAGCGTTATCATCTTGTTACAATTCCTATCACAGCCGTTACTATCATTAATGTTATCACTGTCTTATTAGTTTAATTATATATTGAAATGATTCTTTGCATTTTATGCCGAATATGAGATTTCGTAATGAAATTCAGTATGTTATGTGAATAGTGTAAAGATATATAGAGCGATATTGTTATTATGATGATTACGGTAAATGAATAAATGAAAGCATTATTATTATGAGGCAAATGACGGATGAGCAGATAGATCTATGGACGTGCTTATAGTTAATTGATTTGTTATAAATTTTGTGTATTACATTTGTATGCCTCCTGCCCAATGATGATGTGTTGTTGTGAGCGATTCAATTCATTTTTGTGGGATTATCAAATTTCAAGGCATCTTCAGTGAATCGAGACAAGCGTTTAACTAGTCAATTAATAATCTCATCAAACATTTCTTGTTTACCTCATCCATTTTTTTTTCATCTCCCTCTTACCGAGTTGCTCTGCAGGTTACACCGGATACCACCTAATGACTATACCACACATATACAATTACTTTCATGCCTTTTTCATTGTCATTGATTACACTACACACGTGATCGCTGTGTAAAAGTTATACAGTAGACTAGCTGTTGCTTTCAAAAATCAAGAGTATAAGGAATGTTTCTTGAGACAAAAACAGTGCGAGTAGCACTGAACAAGAAATTTTGATTTTTCAACTGCATTTTGTTGAATTGACTGGAACGACGCTGTATTGCGTTATTAAGATTTTGAAATTATGAGTAAACTCTATCGGTTGGACCACTGATAAGCATTGTTGCAAAGCATTTGTTTATTTATCACTTTATTGCACTCATGAAAAAAAAATCGAAAGTCAAAGGATGCGACAGTTGATTCCCACTGATTGTTGACGTTAATTGTGTGTCAAGAATGAGCGTGAAGGATGATTATTATCGAAAGGTATTTCCGGTTATTACAATCCGTCGTAAGAGTAGTTCATAAGTACGTTTGTTTGCTATATCTGATGAAGTGGAGCTTAAATCCATTTCGATGATAAACATCCAAGTACAAATAACGGCATAGTTGCCTTCGACATAATTCATGCGTTTAACAATCATCTGGTGTTGGTGATTTGAATAATTGTAAGGTAGTGCTTCAGTAACGATATACCTAGCACCGTTAACGAAGTCATTTACAAACTTTTGATGAAAGCACGAAATTTTGATGAAAGCATTTCAGAACGGCGTTGATCAGCATCAGCAACAGTCAGCACTAGCAATGATCAATATGTTCGGTGTTGCACAACTTCTGTCGATGGCGTCAGCGAGTCAGCAAGGCACATCCGCCACCAATCAAAATTCAACTGCATTAGCCAGTCTAGCTGCAGGCTTTCCATCCAGCATCATGCCTGCTGCATTTGGTGCACTTGGTAGAGCATTTTTATTAATTCCCTTCGCTTTTATCACCCTGTTTTCTGTGAGTGAAACCGTTTCTGAAGTATATTCTGCTGGTTGAAAGTTTTCGGAACGCGATGTCGTTGAGTCAAAAAATTTTGTTGAATCGATGTTGTAAATGTATCATGTGAGCAGAATACTGTAAATTCTAGTCCGTTCAAACGTAAATTTTTTCTCATCTCAGCAATGCACTTAAGGTCAGCATAAAGTTTTTGCATCGAACACTGATAAGCTCATATGTCATACTGTTATGCATGTCAACAGTGCAGATGAAATTGCTCAATTGGTGGGGAATTATTGACTTATAGGGCAATTGCCGAATGTTGGGGATCTGCGAACGGTAGGATCATCTCCAGTTCTCGAACGCCTTCCACAACAGCAGTCGGTCGATGACGAGCGAACTCCTCGCACTGGTGCTGCATTTCGTAAAATGCTCGAGGCTTATGGTGAGTTGAGTTGCTGCCTATTTTTGTTGAAGTTTTTCTGTCCAGATTATGTATCACTTCCACATGTGTGCATCTCCATTCTATATCAAGCTCTCGTCAACATACCATGTCATTTTGTTTATGGACCGAAATCTTGCACCTAGATAGCATATGATCATATCAGAGTTTCAGTGCCATTGAAATGGGTGTACCAAGAAGAAATTCATCGTAGAATTATTGGTTGGTTTATTCCTCTCGGAAGCGTCACTGACTTCAAGCACAGACTTTTCAGGATTCGACGTTGTGAAGCAATTTAACGAGTGTGTCGATGATCAAAAACGACTATTAGAAAATGCTGTTTCTGATGACGCGTTTTGTCGTACTCAGTGCACGCAGTGCAGTAATTCTTTTAGCAGTATATGGGTGCTGAAAGCGCATTATGAACAGGTTTGATCTTCATCTCTGAAACCGACAGACTATAATAGTTATATGATTAGTAATAACAAAACCAAAACATTAATTGAAGTTCGTATAATTTTTTTCTGCATCAAATCATTCACAAAAATGTGACTTTCTCATTGACGGTTGATCGATAGATCAAGTTTTATTTTTGAACAATGGCTGCTGCTTTTTTTGTGATTCATATCGCTCACATTGTTACCGAATTTTTCGTCTCACTAATTACTGACTCATTGTTTCGTAACAACCATGTGCGTATTTTATCATTGAACAGCCCGGTCAGGTACATATCGATTCAACGTTTTTTTTTTGATGAACTGACTGTATTGTCAATCGAATCCGTTAGTATGAGAACATGATGAGTAATCGCTACTTCATAGTTCATCTGAACCTTGAAGGTCCATAATAGTACGATAGTGGCCGAAGAGGTGGAACAATTTGCGGAGAAGTTACGCAGAGCTTTGGAAGAAGATGATCAGAAAGAAGGTAGTGATCAACAAAGTGAAACGTCTAAGAAACGTCCTCGAACTGACGAATCTGGCCCAGATGCTGATGAAGTGAGTTGTTTGAATCGAAAAGAAATGTATAAACTGAAGGTATGCATGTCTAGAACTCTAGTAGGTACCTCTGGTGCAGTTCACACATTGATTGGGATTAGTTCGGAGCATATCAAGCTGATGCAATAGTGGTCTTTTTCACCAAGAATTTTGATCAGCTGTCACTAATATTTCGACTTTATCGAGACGCTCTGCCGATGAAAAAATGTCACTGGACATAAGAAATGAAATGGATCGATTCTCCTGTATCATGACTTCATGTTCTAGGTGAAACGTGTAAAAGAAGAAGGAGGCTCTAGTTCGTCAGGCTCCACGCCTCGACCTTCAACATCTAAGGAAACACCAGAACTCAGTAGCCAATTGGCAATGATGGGCATGATGGGTTTTCCATTCATGCCCAACCCATTCATGCCCATCATGAACCCAGATTTTTTTGCCAATCCTTTGCTGGGTGTTCAGCCTAATCCATCGGTTATGACGCACGGTAATTCATTCTGTCTATGCGATTTTCATTAATGAGTACTCCAAAGAGCACCTAAATCGCTCGGAAAACAAAGTATTTCAGTCATGTATCTTAACCAGTTTTGTTACTATTCTATGTTTTCAACGCAGATTTAAACCATATTAGATATTCTATCGTAGAATTTCAGCACTGCCAAGTTCATCGCCAACAAAAAGGGCACGAACACGTATAACCGACGACCAGCTGAAGATTTTGCGACAATATTTTGATATCAACAATTCACCAAGTGAACAGCAAATTAAAGAGATGTCTGTTAAAGCGCAGCTCCCTGAAAAAGTCATTAAGCACTGGTTTCGCAATACTCTTTTCAAGGTTCTTTAATTATTCCCTTCAATTCATCACTTTTTTGCATTTGATTTTTAGGGTTACCTGAATATCGTATTCATTACAAACAGATTCGATGCAACGAAACTGTGATCGAAGGTTATGAAATTACTCGTAGGTAACAGATGTTTAACAATGAGTCATGCCTTTCATATAAGTTTCTGGTCATAAATTGAGGTGTTGCACCATCCTCAGCTTAGTACTACTGAATCTGATCATCTGAGTCGTGGGAGAACTTCAAGTGAATGCAAACTGTTTTCAAGGAACGGCAGCGAGACAAGGATTCACCCTACAATTTTAGCGTTCCACCACAGATGAGTATTGATCTGGACACTTATGAAAAAACAGGAGAAACTAAAATTACGTCGCTGAAAACTGAGGTTGGTTTGATCGATTTTCAATGCCTTATTAAACCCACGACGTGATACTTCACGAGTTTCAGTACACCGTCTCAGCGATCTTCTATTCCCCTTTAAATGTTGTGAATAAGGGTTTGGGGTCATAAATGCGTATTTATCATATGCATTTCACTGATCAAGGTGTATTTAGCACGTTCCAGATACAACAAATCAGCATTTTCAAAAAGTTATGCATGTAGTTCGTAGGTTTATAATCAAAGATAATATTATATTTCTATTGCTTTCGGCCAGTTTTTGAATGTTGTTTTAAAGGCAACAGTAAGTGATGATACAAAGGCGGCATCCGCAACAAAAAGCCAACCAGTCGAAAGTGCATCAATGGTGAGCAAAGTGAACAGTCCCGTTCTCCCTGGTACGAGTCAACTTGCAACCGTTCCTAACGCTCAAGTACCTTCTAACCCATTTGCATCGTTTCTCCACGACGACAAAGCCATCTCATCCCTTCTTCAAGGTTTCCTAGTGATTTTTTTCGTTCCTTATGTATTTCTATATCGCATTACCGTATTCGAAATGTTCGTTATTACTCGATTACTTTTCCGTTCAATAGAAGATAAGTGAGTACGATGGCTTTTTGCTCAAGATGATGCATTCTATTCTATTTGAAAGTAATATTTGGGGGGCACAGCATCAAATCAAGAAATTTTCTAGGTATACCGCAATCCAACTCTGTGTCTGGACGTCGCGCTAACAGAACACGATTCACGGATTATCAACTGCGCACATTGCAACAATTCTTCGACAAGCAAGCCTACCCCAAGGACGATGATCTCGAGGTGCTGTCCAAAAAGTTGCAGTTAAGCCCTCGTGTCATCGTAGTCTGGTTTCAGAATGCTCGGCAGAAGGTAATTTAGTTCGGAATGACCAGTCATGTTAGATGTCTTATTATTGATTGCCGCTGAAAATGATCTTAAAAACGCACATCAGTGAAATTTATGCGAGTCGATAGCTCGTTGCATCTAGTGATGCCATTGATTTCTCCAAAGAAACTTTTAGGTAAGATAACGGGTCCTACTAATTCTTGAAATAGTCAGTGGTTTATCTCATGTTTAGGCTCGTAAAATATATGAGAATCAGCCGTCGTCTGCCAGTGACGATCGCTTCATGAAAACGCCTGGTAGCAATTTCCAGTGTAAACGATGTCAGCTCGTCTTTCAGCGCTACTATGAACTCATTCAACACCAACAAAAATTATGCTATAAAGATGACTGTTTAGCGCAGCAAAAAGACAACAAGGTTTCATTTCATTCGTAACTATAGTTTAATTCCTAAAATGATTTCTCACGTGAATTCTAAGATGTTTTGTTTTGAAAGTGAATGAGGTACGTTTCTTTGAAGGGTGTTGAAGAGAATCTAAGTGAGGATGAAAAATCGATTCTGGAATCTGAAAGTGGTATCGCATCGTCAGCTCAAAGTGGAAGTGCACAATCGTCGTCAAATCTGAGTGGCGCATTAGCACAACTCATTGGAGCTGCTTCTTCTGAAACGGGTACAGATCTCAATCAAACAGAATTCCTCAAGTTGCTCGCCTCCGCAAAAACAACTCAGGATAATACACTGAAGCTGGTGAGTTCTGGCTGCAGTTTGAGAGCAGTCAGCGGATATTTATCACTTCAAAGCATCCAGCTTTCTTATATTGGCTTAATTTGATTTACGTCAAACGATATATTTTCTCTTTGAGTAGCTTGCATGAAATGAATAAGCTAAACAGTGTGCATTCAACTCAAGCGTTTTGATTGTGCTTATGAGGTAACAAGTCATCTTTCAAGAAGCGTTGTCCTGGAATGGGAAGATTTAATTGTTGCAAGATTTGCCTTCCACCGTTTATTTCCGCTTTTTATCCATTAATTGATGATCGTTCTTATATGTTCTCGACGCATCATATCAGTAGTAAATCATGTCTTCTCTAGTCTCGTCAAAGAAATTAGGCTAAAATTTAGAGTTAATTTATTGGAGAGTAGACAGTGGATGACCGTTGGTTATCTTTAGTATCTTCTGGGTTTCGCGGTTGAATATTAAATGAAAGTGGTTGCTGAGACCATGGCCTTCCGTGTTTCATTTTCGTAATGCGGTGACCGGTTATTTCTTTGACACCAGTATTCCTATCGCTTGTCTGTTTGATACGCTCGAATGAAGTTTGCCTCTACCTTGGAACGTCTAAAATAGGAAATGGCGACAAAGACTTTGTGTTGGTTGCAGAAAGTACGTGACAAGAAGAAGGCCTTCTACAAGCGTTGTCCTTTCTGTTGCGTGTTATTCCATTCGCGCGATTCACTATTGGCTCATATACCAGCGCGCCATCCTGAACAAGCCAACAGTGCCCCGGTCAATGTGGACCTACTTCCTGATGCTGAGGATGTAAGCGCTAGTGTTATGTGTTCAGTCTTCAAGTGTCTCTCCTCACTACTTGCAGCAGTTACTGATTTTGAAATTAGATGAAAGACTCTACCACCACAAATGTCTATACAGAATGCACATCTTTCAATGTCGCTAGTAGAAGCAGTTGTTTTTTAGTTGGTTCAAGTGTTCTGTGGCTTTACACTTTACTTGATAAGACTAGAACGAGAAGAAAAGTTATCAGATGTATCTTTCATGTCAGGTACCAACAATAACCACTACTCCTAATGAAGACCCAATGAACATTTTGGATGCTTCGAAACTCAATGGATCATCAACTAAAACCGAAATTACACCGTTGGATCTCAGTTGTTCTGCCAACGGAGACGGGTGAAATACTTTTTCAATGCTTTTTTCGGACTTTTAAGAATACTTTTCGTGTCGTGAAAATACTCAGTTCAGTGTTGTGATGAATAACTGATATGAATTCGAATGCAACGAGTGATGAATGATACATTTTCATTGCTATCATTTTTTTCAAAATTTCACATTGCTTGCAAGGAACATAAGTCGAATGATGTTTATGAATAACTCATTGATTGGTTTCAGCCGTGAAGGCTCGATTTCGATGTCGCCGACCTATTATCAATCTGATAATGATGATAACAGTGATAACGTGGAGACTTGTGAGCAGTACAACAGTTCATCGCCAGGCACTACGTCCGGCAACGCTCAGGGTGGCATTCAGCGTAATGCATCTAATTCGAAACGATATCGCACTCATCTAACACCCCTCCAAGTTCATGTTCGTCTTTCTTACTGGGGCATAGTTTCGCACACCAATTGAAACTTTAGCGAGCAGTCATTAAACTATAATAAATGTTTGTAGAAATGAAAACCCAGTCGTGTTAATGATCAATTTTGGTACTATCTCCTCTCTACATTGTTTTATCAACTGTTGTTGATGTAATTGCACGAACAATGGTGTAAAACTGATTGGTCATATGAATGGACACTTTAGAGGGAACCTTGATTTGTTGGTGTATGGTGTCCAATGATTCATTGATTATTCATGAGAAAAAGATTCTGTTTATGAACTCACTATTGTTTGTTTGCATACAATTGTTAACTGCCCACCTTTACCCATCAAACACCCAATTTTCTTTTTCATTACTCTCCAATTATTTCAGAGCTTGTGATTTAAACAAAAAATCATTTACAGGTGATGAAAAGTGTTTTTACTGACTACAAGACTCCATCGATGAGCGAATGTGATATGCTAGGTGCTGAAATAGGGCTTCATAAACGTGTTGTTCAAGTATGGTTTCAAAATGCTCGAGCAAAAGAGCGAAAAACGAGAGCTTATAACGGTTGGTCATCTACATATTGTATTGTCATCTCTTTTTTCTTGTGCAGTAATTGTTGTTGTATGAAAGAATTTCTGTTTCAAATTTCAGAAAATTATTGAGCGCTCAAATGAAAAATGAATTAAATGTTTCGGCTTATACGCGTGATTTACATTTATTGAATGTGTTTGAAGGGGAAGATGAAATGTTACGATGTACCGCAACACGATGTGCCATTTGTGGTGTTGATTACAATCATCGATTGACGCTACACGATCATATATTCACTGCTGATCATTTGGCGAAAGTCAAAAAATTACTTCGCACAGATACGACAGCACAGCAAACGGAGACAAATCGCATTGAAACATCATTCAACTCAGAAAACAGCACTGATAAGGAAGACAATCATCGAATCAGGCTCGTTTCCGTGCTTTTTAGTTTGCAATTCATATACGAGTAAAGCTCATCCAGATATCGTGCGCTCATCATTTTACATAATGCATTTTTTGCTCTTCTTTGTTAGCCTCCATTTGTTTTTCGTTGAAGGAAATTTTCAAGAATAAGTGTGAATAAATTCTTTTCCAGTTTTTCCGTCCTGTGGGAGTGATCGCATTTTTCATGACCGAAAGTTATGCCATTATCAATTCCGCCTATTGCCCAAAAACATTCTGTATGGTTACTGTCTGTGATCGAATATAGTAATTTGATTTCAGGATGAAGGCTGTACGCGATCGTAAGATTGTCAAGGGATCTGGTATCAGTCTACAAAATGCAGCTGCTAATCCGCTCTCTCAGTTCCCTTACAATTTTATGTATGGATTGCAGTCAGGTGGTCATTGTTTAAATTGCAAATTGATCACAGCTAATCTTTCTCATTCCAAATCATGCATGTTTGCGTTTGCCAATTAGTTTCTGATCGTGAGATCATATGTTTTTTTGTCCGAAGTTTAATAGTCAGTTCTAATCGTCACGTATATCTCGATGCAGTATGTTGCTGTTTTTTGATTATCACTCACACATTGATGAATGAATTCTATAGCGAATTAACTTGCAGGTATGCCACCGATGATCTACGATCCGAACGTAATGGGTACTCCAATTCCAATGCTACAAATCCCAGAGAGTGTTATGACAAAGATAACGGCCGATATGAGTGCCGGTCACGAATCGAGTAAATTCACGCAAGATGGCAAGACCTTTCAGCAGCTGATTGCTGTACTACCGTTACGTGATTTCCAGTGTGCGGGTAGCAAGGACAGTGAGGTAAAGGAATACATCTGCTAAGAGTTGATTTAAACATAACAAGACTAGATTTCAGTTATGAAAAGAAATTGTCGTTAAGATGTGCTGTTGTTACTGCTTCTGTGCAGTGTTGTTTTTTGAAACTGTTTTCGCATCATAGCTTATTGTGATCTCTAAACGAAATTATGTTCAACGACGCTGTGTGAAATGTGCAATTCATAGGTTGGATGGGCATGTCCACAGTGTACGAATGTATTTCAACAAGAGATATTGCTCAAAAATCATCAGCGTATTATATGCCAAAATTGTGACTCCGTCTTCAAACTCATTCAAACACATTACGAATGTCGAGCATGTAACACCAAACTTGGCACACAGGTATGCTTCAATTTTATAGCTTGCCGAATGGAAACAAGCACTTTGCTGAAAACTTGTTTTATTGACCAATTTAATTTATAGGCCGAATTCAAAACTCATTGCGATGGTGTTGATCATCAGAAAGCGCGTGAGGTGTTTCTGGGTCATGCAGTTTAGGTTGATGATAATTGCTGGGATGAAGTCATCACGGCAATGATTCTGATTTGACTGAGTATATTCAACTGGTCTCTATTTTTAGCAGTGCGCTGTTCTTTGTATTGTTGTCTAATTTCAGCATTTTGCTACGTCTCGCATTTGATGTCCAATTTTGGTGTATAATTATATAATAAGTGATGATTGTTTTTGTGATGAAAACAAAAAGTTTATGTATTAGAAGCAATAACAGGAAGCTGTGTTGTACATCCAATTGATGCAGCGATGTTTGTTTGTTGTTTTGTTTTTTAGTCTCATTGGTGGTCATTTGTTCCACTCAATAATTGAACAACCCGGCCTGTTTACTTGTTTAACGTTTACTCGTTGCTCCTTTGAGCAGTTTTTGTGCTGCTGTGATCGGATCTCGCCATCCTACTTTAGCACTTGTTAAACTGCGTAGTGATGAACATGGACCGCATAATTGCTTCACACGTTGCGGTTTGTCTTCCGTTCTTCCCACCCTTATAAGTTCTTTGTTTGCTGCAAATTATTTCGTAACTTTTAAAGCAGAACTGAAAGATTTTTTTATCAGACAAAACGGCATTAATCATTAATTCCTTGAAATAATTTCTTCAGCAGATAAGCAAGTTTCTACCGAAATTTTCTAATCCCAACACTAACCATACTCAAAATACCGATATAAAGCGAGTTATTATGGCTCACTCTCACATATTTTATTCACGTTAGTTAGCTGTTTTTCGGGAAAAATATAATTCGCTACAGTGTTTGTAGAGGACTAATTCCCAAGGCCTCAGAAAACGTGAAGCTATGCAATCTGTGAAGCGTTGTAGTTGTAATGTTATGCTGTATTGTTGATTTACCATTGTGTAACTGCTGAGCTCCTTCATAGAATATCAATAAATTCTATAGCAATAATAAATTAGAATTGTTGCCTTAATGCTATTATATTGTTAACAAGCGTCTCGTTGAATTCAATGCTTTCTTTTTGTTGAGCGCTTCCATTGATGCTATTACTTATCTTGTTTCGATACTTTAGAATGTCCAATGCTTGCATATATCTCTGTTGTCTTCCGCAATATTATACTTCCGTTGTTTTTGTTTGCTGCCACGCACACATCTCTTCGTTTAGCACCTTTCGATGATCCCGTATCATTTCGCTTCTAGTCAGTTAGATCTTTCGCATTTTGACTGTTCTGTCCGAAGAAGATGTAAATGTTTTTTGATGAAATTATGGGCGAGTGAAGAAGACACGACACGTTAATCGTTTTGCTTTGAGGACTCGCACAGCCTCATCGATAAAAAGAAATTAATCTTTGTATATACTAGTGCATTTAAGTGAATGCATGTTTAGGAAAATCTTCTCTTGCTGAGAATGAGCATCGAATTGTTTAGGAAGAAAAGCATAGAATTGTTTAATAGTACCAATTAATAATGTCATCCGTTGATTCCGTTTTATATTTTTCACCACATTCATCGAAAGATCTAAACCGTATGGTGCCGTGTAAGTCGGTATATTTGCTTTATGTTTCATTTCATTCTCGTTCTTGTTCTCATAAAATGCTTTACAATAAAGTTTTAAATTGTTCTCAATAATGGGTCAATCATTATTTCAGTTATGCGCGCTTCTCATCGTGTTTTTTCAATTATTATGCAAAACCTATCTTCTTTGATGTTCTTCTCTGCTCTCATTTATAGCCAAACTCTTCTAATATGTGCACAAAGATGTTATATTGATTTATTTCTTTTTGATAATTTGGAACGATTGGTGAGATATTTGTGTTATAATATAAACGTGATATATTGACTGACTGATTTGCATTTACATTTCTTATACTCGATTTTCTAAATAGTGGTGTACAACAGTGCAACTATGGTTCAAATGGAAATATAGTTGTTTCATTTGCGATAATTCTGAATATACTTTTCGTTGACCGGGATAATTTATTGAGTGCTTGGTCTATCGTAACTAGGGTTTGCAAAATCCCGACGATTTTTCAATCCGGGATCGATTTTTGATCCCGGGATAATTCCGGGATCGAACAGTTATTGAAATATCGATGCGGGACATGTTTAAACACATTTTTCGAACCAATTTGTTCATTATTAATCAGAAATGAGCTAATTTAACAAATTAGTGAACAAATCCAAGGAACTACGTATTCAAATTCAAATTAATATTTCATATAATGATGCCAGCGATCATGCCGCAAGGGCATACGGCATATTCTATGCCAAGACATCTTTTCGTCTCGGGTCTAAGCTAATAACAGTACACTTGCATGTGAATATGAAATTCTTGATTCTCAGATACTTACTTCCAATGCTTCGAGTCCATTTTCTCTCTGTTTTAACATCAGCTGAATTCTGCCATTTCGGAAATTTCGATTTTTTACAAAAAAATGCATCGCATAAATTATACCATTTTAGTTTTGAAAAAATTAAAAGTTCAGAGTTTATCTGAAAAGTGAAAAAACATCTGCGATGGTTTTTCATCGGACCATCGAGCACTTACATATTTGATAATTTCGATCAAAAATCATGCAAATGTACTTGATATTCAAGCTTAAGATCCTTTTGAATGAACAACTTTGCTCACTTCGGCAATGAATTCTCACTATGAGTGAACTGAGTGAGAATTTGAGTACATTTCGATATAAGAAAACGTTTCCAAATAGCGATGTAAAAAGACTTGCAATCTTTGGAACATGCAGTTGAATTAACAAATGGAATATTGAAGCCGAACAAATCTTGTGGGAGGAAACGACTCGAAATTTCACTGAACTTTGTTGCTCTTGGTTTTTATTAGAAACTGTGATTATCTCTGTTTGTCTATTATATAGAAATGCATCCAGATGAGGGTGATATAAACCAATGAAGAGCAGAATAATCAGTTCAATATTCAATGAAATGTTACGTAAAAGTTCATCGAGATGTCGTTGATCATGTCAATCGTCCGAATTGTGTCATTTTCCTTAGCTGAACATCAGTGATAGGGTGCAAACAGCAAAAATAACTGCATATAAATTAGATGGGAATGATTAAGGCTTGCTTCAAGATAGACATATTATCAAAATTAGTACAAATTGGCCTGTTTTATCAAATCTCGAGATTTTTCAAAACTTAAATCTCGGGATCGGGATCAGAACTGTAATCCCGGGATCCCGTGCAAACCCTAATCGTAACATTCTTATGGGAGCTTGTTAGTACAGTAGTAATTTTGCTTAACTTACAAGTTGAGTTTTCATTATTATTGGAGGTGAAGTATTAGTGTATTTCTTCAATTTTGTTTGCAGTTTTTAGTTGAAATGACATCGTTAGCAAATCAAGACGATATGACTGTAGTCTCTGATGAAGTTGGATGAAAAAATGTTGACTAATACGATACCCTTCATAAAATTTTATCTCAGTTTGGTAACACGTTGTAAGGCAACGCATTCGCGAAATTTTTGCAAAAACCAAAAGTGGAGAAGCATTTACGAAAGTGGTATGCACACATATACATAATTTCAAATGCAAGTGATTGAGAAACAAAAAGAAACATATTTGAAATGACGAAACGATATGGACAATCTGATGTGGGAATGGAATATATTTGCTGTCAACATTCACTTTCAAACCGTTACAATTCGAAACTGGTTGACAAACTTGAATGAGCATATTTAATAGAACGTTTTCCACAAGGTACAAGCCTGAAAATTACACTCTCAAGTGTACATAGATACATATTAACAATCATTCATTTCTGCTATATTCTTATCAATGATGAAATTTTTGCGCACTGGGATGAATATAATGTTGTTTTAGAGATATATGGAAATGACAAAAATGTGTATGTTCTATAATGCCATCTGGAATGGATTGAGGAGATAGTATTAGAGCGGAGATCAGTAGCTTTTGTCTTCAGTGAGTTACCATAAACATTTGTTTGTGACGAACAAATGTGATCAGCGACAAAAGAGCCATCAATCGAGCGTATTTCTTTTTATGGTCGGATGGAGTAATGAAGCAAACCGTGGTATGCTGGGAAAGAAGATGTAAAACGAACAAGATTATGTCCGAGATTGGTGAAGCTGTTGGGCCTTGTGGGTTGAGAACGCTTCTCGTTGCTATCACCAGCCGGTGAGCGCGTCCGTGCACGACGCTCACTCCGCCTGTCTGTGGCGACTCGTTGCGAACTGCAATTATGAGTCATAAGAAACAGTCATTCTCAAAGTGCTTTTGGAACCACATGCTAAAAACTACTAACTGGAAAATGAAAGCATATTCAATTACCAGTAAATCATATAAGTAGGTTTTTTAATGGTATACATCGAGGAACACGTTCCCCTATTTATTGTCACATATTTAGATGCCACAGCGACCGTTCAGTGCTCAAGTACTATACTAGCAGTGACTAGGGTTTGCACGGGATTCCGGAATCCTGAGATTCCGGGATTTCAGTTTCGAAAAATTCTGGGATCTCGGGATTTGATAAAGCAAGTCAATTTGTATGAATTTTGATATTATACCCACCTTGAAGCAAGCCTTAATCTTTCCCAGCTCATTCATATGCAGTCATCTTTGTTGTTTGCCACCTATCATTGATGAATGGTCAAGGAAATTGATGCAGGTCAGACTAATGACATGATGCACGACAGCTTGATGAACTTTTATGTAACATTTCATTGAACATTCAACTGATTATTCTGCTCTTCATTAGCTCATCTGGATGCATTTCTATGTAGACTTACGGAGATAATCAGATTCTCTAATGAGAACTAATAGTAAGAGCAACAAATTTAACAAAATTTTCAGTTGTTTCCTTTCACGCGATTTGTTCGGATTCAATATTCCATCTATCATTTTCGTTCTATCCAAATATACATAAATTCTCACTGAGATCGCTCATAGTGAGAATTCATTGTTGAAATGAGCGAAATTGTTCCATTCAAAAGGATCTCAAGCTTGAATGTCAAGTGCATTTCCATGATTTGTGATCGAAATTATTAAGTATGCAAGTGCTTGATGGTTCAATGAAAATCCATTGCAGATGTTTTTCTCGCTTTTTAGATAAACTCTGAACATTTAGTTTTGTTTCAAAATTCAAATGATTTAATTTATGCGATGCATTTCTTCCGGAAAAATCGAAATTTCCAAAATGCCAGAATTCAGCTGCTGTCAGCACTGAGAGAAAATGGACTTGAAGCATTGCAAATATGTGTATGGGAATCAGGAACTTCATATTCACATGAAAAAATACTGTTATTAGCTTAGACCAGAGATGACAAGATGTCTGAGTATAGAAAATGCAGTATACCTTGCGGCATGATCATTAGTAACATTATATGAACTATTAATTTGAATTTGAATAATTTATTCTCTTTTGTTGAATTTAACTCCTTTCGATCAATTATAAACATATTGGTTTAAAAACGTATGCTTTCAAAACTTGTTCGATTCTGGGATAATCCTGGGATCGAAAATCGACCCAGGATTGAGAAAACGTCGGGATTTTGCAAACCCTAGCAGTGACCATCGTTTGCATTGTAACCATAGGTAGAAAATTTAGTCTGATCTTTTGATAAAATGACTGAGATAATTATTTCGAATAATGTACTCATGACCTTACACTCGTTCCATTTTTCTCATTCACTTGGTTTGCCTCTCATAAAAGTACTTTACCGTAAACAACAAGGTCTTCGAAATACCGAGATCATTAAATAATTATTGTCTATACGAGGTGGCACTGATTTGCATAATTTTCAAAGCGTTTTAATAGCAAATGTTAAAAACTGTTTCCTTCTGATGCTAATGGTTATCATTCATGTAATTTTTGAAATTCATCTTGACTTGACTTCTGACCAAACATAAAGAAATGAATAGGCTATGCAAGAAAGATCATCGAACCAAGAATACGTGCATTCATACATTCTCGTCCATACTCAACATAGCAGACATCATTTGACTGAACCTTTCTTTGGATAATCTCACTTTATCTCCTACAATTACATCCGAAAAGCTTTTCAAGAATTGACAAATGATTAAAAATCAATCGTAATATTACTCTAAGTATTTCGTTCTTGTATTGAAGAAGGTAATTAATGTTTAAAGAGTTCTACTGTTGAAAGCTGATTAGGTAGATTACACTAATCGACGCGGCTGGAACACATTGAAGCATTTAATCAAAACTGATCATCTGTAAGTAAACAGATCAATATAGGCTTCGCGGCGAAACCTTCTATTAATACTCTCTTCATACACATTTAAGAAGTACGGAAAAGTATGCATGCATATAGTTATATCACTGAAATGACAAGTGAGAAACTGAGTAGGATAAGTAGAATCTATTAGAAAAGGTGCAAGGGAACGAGGGAAGTGCAAAAATCCAAAGAGACAATTCAGAGACCTATCGAGTACGGTAGTTGCATCCAGCTGTGAACTGTTCTGTTCCAAAGAACAGCTTTGCAGGTAACCTTCTAACCATGACTTTCGCCGTCCCTCTCTTCCAGACGATGACGCATTCTGTTCGTCCGAAATATCACTGCCATTACCTGAATCGAATTTTGAGCAACATCGACCAATTTTCATCACCAAAAAATGTAACATGTCTCGAAACAAATTCCCTTCATCAATGTACCACTGCAGAAGTTCATCTTCGCAATCACTCTTTACATCTTTCTTTAGAACTGAAGCTGTTTACATCTCTATCGACTCTAATCATATGATATAACTAAGCAGTGTAAAGCGAATCGATCAATTCGAATTGGTGCCTTCAACGAACATTTTTGAGGTACTGATAGAACTTCGAAATGAAAGATGCTGCGATGCAAACAAATTGTCTTATCGTTGATGAGCAGAAAGGAGCAGCCCCTGAACAATGGATGTTATCGAGGAAATCCAAAGGGGCCATCAAAGTGCGGAATGAAAACGATAAAGTTGCACCACACACCCATCCGAGAAGAGATATCTGATTCAAGTGAGCCATGACTGTCCTTTGATTCACGACGACCACGATCCTCAAGTCGACCATCTGCTGACAGAAATGACATTTTTCTGCAAATTCGGAATACAGCTCTGGTCTCATTCAAATCAGAATTATCATCTTCAAAAGAAAACAGGAGAGAAGTTTTTTTTCAATATTTTTTCGTCGGTATGCGTCAAACAGCGAACTGATCAATTCTGGGCAGCGAGACTAAAGCCACAAAAACTTCAAGTGAAATGATATAACCCAGCATTCATAACTCACTGCTTCTGAAGTTTGAAACGTTATAACTCAAGTATGTTTGTGGATTTTTGTAGAAGTCAAATTCTGATTATTCAGTAGAACATCACCGATGCATAAAGAGATTCATTGCGAACTTCGATATTATGCTGGAGATGTGAAAACGAGCTCGTACCTGGAGTCATATCCGGAAAAAGATGGACGCGCTGCCGTGATCATCACCCGTGGCAGGTGACTGCTGCTCATACTCACTCGACGACTTCCCATACGCCTATAAATGTGAAAAAGTATTTTTCGAGAAAGATCCTCAGAGGTTCTCCCGATAATATCGATTAAATCAAATGCTACTGACATATGATATGCAAACAGCTAAACGACCCATATGTGAGGTGTAACGGATTCGTCTGGAATCGACCAAAAAATCGGCCTATGCTCATAGCTTTATGCAGACTCTAAAGATTTCCATTTGCCCGCGCTACTGAGCAAATATCTGTTGTATTGATCCTAAATTGTGCTGATCCTAAATCAGCAGCAGTATTCTAATAAATACACATCTTAATTTTGTTTGATAATTGAACTCAAATTGCGAATGCTGATGTTTAGAAGTGAATGGGTCAAATGGTAATAATACTGATGGCAAAAACACAAGAGAAGCTAACCCAAGTGCACAACTATGTTCCTGCTGTTGTTCATTGCTTTCATAGCGCAACTGCTCAACAATATCAATCAGGATTCGAATCGTACTCAGAACATCATCGAAGTGGGCAATACTCAAATCATTTAACGCTAATCCCAATGTGAGCGGATTCAACAAATGATTACATATCACTGAACGATCACGCAATCGTGACGCATCGCACGTCAAAATCCGTTGCACTAAACCTGTAAACTGTTTTACCTCGCACAATATTCACTTAATTATTGATTACGTCTTGTGCTATCATCTCAAAAGATCTTTAGGCGCAATCGTTTCCCATTCCCATCAGAATTTACAAAATTTGTCAATTTTGTTCTGTAACTGAATGCGAAATGTTTGATTGCAATCAGTGGACGGAAACTATCGTTAGCCTTACGGGACTTTGCATGAATGATAGCATGATGTTGCATATCACAAAGCGATATTGTTGAGATCAGTAATTGCAGCATGTTCCAGTCACACCGGTCCGATAATGCAGCAATACACGCCAAGACGTCAAGTTGACGCTAAAAATTGCTGATTATATTATCGAAGCTATGTCATTGAATAGATTCACTGAGATATTTCAGTTTATAATATTTCAACTGTATTTTATTCCAAATAAAATCAAGATAAGTGATATAAGGTTAAAATCGACGTTCGTCAGGGAACAAGGTCGTCAGCGGGGACCCTGTCCCTGAAAATTTTGCTTCCCGACTTCTTGGTTGGTGTCCCCCTCTTTGGATAATTTACAAACCTTTACTGTATATGTTTTTTGTGGATGGAATTTTGAATTTTGTGCTCTTGGAGCCAAAATGACGTGCTTTTTAATTATTTGTAATGTTCATACGGGTGTGGGAGTGCCCGCTGATATATTTCATTGCAGTACAGCAATGGTTCTCGACCTTTTTTTCGCCCACACCCTTTAAAAATTTTAAAGTGTCCTCATACCCCTCACAACATCCACTCTGCCTCTCATTTACCACAGTGAGTGTCTGTAGTTGAAATCCGCCCTCGCCGACTTTAATGTATCAAAAATGAAATGTTATCTCGCGCCTCCTGGAATATCTCACACTCTCAAAAATGTGAACATCCATGGTTGAGAAATCTTGCAGTAGAGGATCCAAAGCGAGAGAGAATGATGCTCGCTGATGATCAGTGGAAAAGTGAACCAAAAATTTAATGTTCCATCCGATAAGCAAAATCTTTGTTCGGTCTATCTGAGCGTTTCCATACTCCTCATTTTTACTCTGCATTCTTACTGTTTATCGTTCGTTGCGCTCTGAATACTCCAGAAGGGCACATCGAGACGGTAAAATTTATTCAAAAATAAGTTGAAACGTTCTCAGTCCTCTCTGACATGGGATCCCCTGATGTAGTCATTCTTCGACGGAGTCCCCCCTCCCCCCTCCCCGACAACATACATAGCTCCAACATGAAAAGATACACTAACCAGCTATTGATTAATAGTTCATAACAGTTTAACTAATTTTTTAGACCCCAAAATTGTCCTGTAGTCGGAATTTTGTCGTGTGAAATGAAAAATAATCAATAGAATTGACATACTGATATATTATTGTGAACATATTTGTTCATTGCTTCGAAAGCGGGAAGAAGACGTCGAGCAATGAACCAATTCGGTAAGAATTCGGCTACGGCTGGAATGCCTTGGACAGCTTGTCCCTGCAATGCAACGCATCCAGTCTAAGATCGGAATCGCAGTTGTAAATGCTTCAATATGCTGTTCACAGTTAGCACTCATTCCGATACTTACGTGTGCGGTTTTAATGACATCAACATGAACAAGTACAACATAATGAATGGCTTCAAAATGGAATATGAAAACCTGAGTATGAATATCGTCCGACTTGATGCATGTGATTATGAGATCTTGCAACTGATCTTCGATTTTATCGTCAGCTAATCTTTTGAATAGAAGTGCCATGTTTTCCAATATTAAAGGCATTAGCTGCAAGAAAATTAGCGACTTATTTCTGTGTACCAAAACTGAATATGAATTCATCAGCCTTTTATTCGAAGTACGAAATTGTTTACTTGTGAATAAAAAGAATGCAAAAGTAAGATGAAACATATGAATGTTTTGCAAGCTATTTCTTCCAGCTTCGAACAAAAGTTGCGAAGACATCGAAACCGTTTTTTGTTGCGCATGGTCGACAATCCGTCGCATCCATGGACGTAATTTATGAATATTGTGGCTTTCACAATGATCCAACATATAGAATAATGGCTTCGACAAAGCGGAATACAATTCATGAGAGTCCAACAAATGTTCATTAAAGCGTTGCAGAATACGTGTGAACCATAGATTCTACAACGAAAATAAATTTCATTCGGTTACCACTATCATGGATTGTTGTCTATATTATTATTTGTGTTCAGCACATTATTCTTAAATAAAGCAAAATAGATATGAAACACATTTTAAAAAAAGAAGCGCATATTAACTGCGCACTACCTCCGGTATGCGAGGCAAATTGTTGAAGAGTGTCTGAGACAAGAACAGACTTTTATGAGCTGGGTCGAATTCTTGCGCTATATCATCAAGTTGTCGTAATGTTGATAATATTGGGTCGTCAAAAAACTTCAGCTGAAAAAATGGAATCATGTAGTTATACGTAAGCGGTGATGTTGACTAGCACTTTTTCAGCACGATCAACATGCTGAAAAAGATTTTATGAGCTTCTTGTGTATGCTTGTGCTACAGGACTAAATCAAGGGTACCCTAAAACGCACAAAAACATGTTCTGAAGGAGAATTCAAAAAAGAAAAATTCAAATTCAAAACCGGGGAAAAATCCAAAAAAGTCAAATTTTTCAGAAACTGCAATTTCCTGAAAAAAAAAACAGGTTGTGAATGCTTTACATTTGTAATATAAGAAAATGAAATAGTACAAGGAAAAAGCAAATTTGAAAAGAATGGACCAGTGCGAGTAACTGAACATTTGGTCGTTGTTCAACGACGAGACTGAGCACCTTCTGCATCGCATCCAACAAGTTTGCACCAAGCTCTTCAGCAATACACTGTAAGGCCGTATCCAGCTGAAAAATCAATTGATCTATGCTATCTTATTGAAAACCTCTCGTGACAAATTCCTCAGCGAATGTTTCGGATTAAGAGTTTTTCAGTAACATAAATAATAATTTGAAGATTAGTAACATAAACAATAATTTCATTACGCTTCACGTTACGAGAATTGCGATGCTATGAGATTTCTTATCATCTTCGTATAGGCATCAAAAATGCAAATACCTCAACTATAAAAAACAACAAAAACAGATCATCCCAGAGAGTGTAAAAATGTGGCTTGAAATACCTGACCACAAACGATCGCATGTGTTTCGATGTTATTTCTCGCGTCGATTAGCTTTTTACCGCCTCAAAAATAGCCATCATGGAGAAACTCGAAATTCTCTACTTCAATTCATCCCAAATTTCATTTGGAAATGAATGTGCTTTGCGAATTTAATGTTGATAAGATTGTCTGATAAGTGAGTCTCAAAAAAACAAGCGTAATTTACACAGCAATAATACTGCTTTTCAGAGACATGGCTCACGGCTCTGAAACTGTATGTATGAACCGTTCTCCAGAAAACCTCAAAAAATTTGATTCTTTCAGCCAAACTGATTGCAAACCTGTGCATATCCAGCAGATCAGAACACCCAGTGAGAATACATCAGCGGCTGGCGTAACGGTGTGCTGATTAGGTGCCAAGTATTCAGGTGCCAGAAAATCCAACTCCGGTTGCAGATGCGCAGGTAACTTTTTGGTCCATGGAAAGCAAGGAAACAATCCCTATAATTAGTTTACATTCTGAAAGATCAGTGCTCCTCGATCATTTTCAGCCAATCGCCCACCGGTGCTAAGCACCTGCCCAAATGCCCTCCTTTTCCTCCTAGATGCATCAATATTCAACAGCTCCTCCCAGCAAAGCATTTTGAAAAGTTCATGAAGTCTCTATGAGTAGTATTCGCTCTTCGGTGGGTAATATTGCCCATGTTGAGAGGCACTACTCCAGTTGATAGCAGTTAGTATCAAATTTTCAAGATATTCATTTCTCGTCTAACTAGATTATGACTGATAAATAAATAACCGGTTCTTTGGCAGATACAGAAAATGCGAATCCTGCAATCTTCCACAGGCGAGATGCGGTCACATATATAGAACTCGGTGTGAGATTACCATGTAAAACCTTTACACTGTTGTGAAGGTAAGATAGACCGTCGATTATCTGCATATAAAATATCAATGAACGAAACAGCGCAATATTGTTTCCATTCGTCATAAACCATCAATAAATAGCACCTCTTATCTTATCTGAATATCACCTTATCATCTTATCACCTCTGTGCTCAAAGGACTTATCAAAAAATGGGCATTATTGTTTCTGCTGTAACTGTCTGAAAGAGTTTGAAAATCGACGATTGAAACAAATCATATGATGAATTGCAAAGAATTTGATTACTTGAAGGATGCCAAGCCTCATTTCCAGGTTGTCCATTCCTTTATCAGCTACAATTGTTTCAAGATTTGCATGAATGCGTTCTGTAGCGAATGTCAGCATCTCCCTGAATTCACTTTTCGTCAAATTTATAAGATAATTGAATTCCCAAACGTTTTTAACATTGTTTTTGTCAGCTCTAACAAATGTGTGCAGATTTGTTAGAGCTGACAAAAACATCTAAAATTTGAAACATTTAATTGCATTGTTTGCCTTAAACATACTTGACATATCATTAATCTTGAAGATTTGCAGCGATGCCTCAAACTAACAGCGTTCCAGAATTGAATACTTCACTTATATGAAATTCAACTCGGAATTATGAGAACATCTTAAAGTTTGAGTGTTCCTTCAAATGCGAACGCATAATTTCATCTTCGATAGGGCAGCTCGAAGAATCTCCAAAATCAAAAAGATTTACAAATAGAGTTATGACTGTTTCATAAATCGCAAAATCAACTTGTTCTCTTCGAGTGGATGCAGTACGTGCAATATTCGTGGATGAGCTAATGATGTGAGTTGTGTCACATCATACTTGATTAAATCGACCAGCGTGAGTCGATTGATCCTACCGATTCGCGGTGGTGCTTTCACGTTGAATTTCTTCTCAAAAATAAATACTGACGCTTCCTGAACATTAAAATATTCAATAGTAATGTTTAACATACATTCAGTCATTTCTCTGAGCAAATCTTTGAAGGAGAAAACGATGATTAACTTTTCACGCCGCTTTGATCATTTACTCACGGCAAAGTTCTAGCCATCAGTTGTTGATATTGACTTGTTTTTGGCTATCGAATGCATGGGTTCGTTTGAAAACAAGAATGTATGTGCGACTTTTGAAAAGTATTTGAAAAAAAATATTTTGAAAAGTATTTCCTTGAAGTGCGACCACTAACAAGTTAGTGGACAATCAGCAAGCTTTTGAACTGCATTCACCTTGTGAATATATTATATGAATTCACCTTATCACTGAGGATGCTTTTCGCAGAAAAGAGTTTCCAATGGCCGGACAGTGTACGAAAAGTAAATCGATGGTAATGCTTGTGAAGCGGTGTAATGGCCGGTGTTGGCGGATTAGACGCCGGCGTACACGGTGGCAATGAAGCATACGACTGTTGCCTCAGGGTGATCGTGTTCCAGTTTTCTGTCGTTTTTGAGCCGTTCTACAAATTATTCACATCAATTCCAATTCGAAGTAGCTGCTCGCATTACCAGTCAACATCAGTTGAATTGAATTTAATGGATGCTTGTATGTAAAGCACTGGCAATTTCTAAAACAACTGACACTCGCAATCGGAATGAGCAATGTTTCATTCCATGGTAGTGATCCCACAATTGATGCATTCATCAACATTTGTATTCAGCATAACCAGCTTTCTATTCCATACTTCGGGAAACTGTTCTATTCTGTTCTATTCCTCCCTTCAGTTTTTCTGCTCCGTTCTGTTCCTCGTCGTTCAAATATTTGAATATTTTTGAAGCCTCATATTTTGAAAGCCGTTCTATTCTCTTCTGTTCCGCTCTTCAACTGTTCTGTTCTATGCGCTTACGCACGCCTTTTTTTGCAACTGTTGTATCCTATTCCTTCCAACAGAACATGAGTAGAACGGTTTGACTGGAATAGAAACAATGTTAATCCAGCACAACTAACTGGTCGGTCCTTTCATAATATCTGGACTCTTTCTTAATTCCGTAAACTTGTTCCGTTGCTTTATTGATTTCAAAACAAATCAAACTGTCTACTGATACTGTCTCGTTCCCACATTCTTAGAACTGACCAAGTATAAGTTCTAACTCATTCCACTCACTCTCTTCGCCAAAGCTGTTCTCACTAGTAATGACTATAATATAACCTAGGGTATAGATAACGTTTCAGTTTATAAACCAACATGATAATAAATTTGTTGCCATACCTATTATGAAAAGCGTTCTTGAAGTTTTTGGGATGAAATATCGATGCATCCGACGAAATGCTAATTGATGAAAGACTGGTGAAAAATAATGAAGCAGTTTATGAGCAATGAACCTTGTTATCAGTGCGGTTATAAAACAATTTTCGCATAAATTTCGATAGAGATATTGGTTAACAGCTACTTTCAAGAGCTCCTTTGGATACTTCGAAACAATTAACGAGATTTTGAAGTTCCCAAAAATGCCTTACTCGCTTTCTCCAAAACAATAATCGTCAAGTTTGACAAAGAATGTGTTTCATATTGTACATGAAAAGCACACGTTCAAACAATATTCGACAATGGAAAGTCCCTTTTACCCAATTGAGAATACCAGTCAGGATTAAATTGAATAATTTTGGGTGGCGCAAATAATTCTGGCATCCGCAGAATCTGTCCTGATTTGACAGTTTACACTAAACTTTGTCGTTTTATGAATGCAGCATTTGAGAATATCAGTCACAGTTCAAACAATATTCGAAAACGCAAAGTCCACCTATGTCAAAAGATATTCTGTGAGAGAGACGTTCTGAAAGAATCTGACATAAAATATCATAGATGCTGAGTTATTGTAATATGGCAATCAAAATAATTTTATCACTATTCATCTGAGGAAGTTTTATGTGTGCAAAAAGAACGGCGTTTCAGTTTACCTAATGTATATGGCATCAGTTTTGCCGAAATCCAAACTGAATGGAACTGCAATATTAAATCTTTAGTGAAACATTAGAATTCTAACGCAAGGAAAATTTAATATGCTAAATTTTTTGATCACCTAACATTGTAAAATAATTAAGACATAAAAATGTCATAAATATATGTAGGTTCACAAGAATAAGAGCAAAGGATATTATTCGAGAGTAAGACATAATCTGAAATTTAACAAATAAGTAAAGAACGCATGTTTCATTGAGATCGATAAATTTCAGATGTTAGTAGGCATTGACTGCGCGCGCAAAATTGCAAGCAACCTGGTTGTTATTTGATGACACCCCAAGAAACGACCAACAATATCGCTGTTCATGAATTTTCTTAATAAGCAACTAATTATATCATGTATGCATGTTTCTCAACAGAGCTTCATTGGCATTCATCCGATTAAATTGAATAATTTCGGATGGCACGAGTAATTCAGACGTATGCAGGATCTCTTCTCATTTGACATTTTACACTAATCTTTGTCGTTATATCAATACAGCATTTGGGAATATCAGTTAAGTTCAAACAATATTCGAAAGCGGAAAGTCCACTTCTCTGACTTGCATCAGACAGTTGCCTCCCAAGAATGTATTCTTAACTATTTCATTAATAAAATTAACATTTGACATTAAAATTAACATTAACATTAATAAAATAAACATTTGATGATCATCGATTTGCTAGGCCATGATATCGAGTGTCTAAATCAATTTGGTGATAGGGCACATCACTGGAACGCCTGGTAGTGGACAACATGTGACTCCCTGTACCACTGTATTTTTTTGTAATTTGATGAAGAAGTACAGCACGGTCTGTATTGTGAGAATCAGTTATCAACTTATCATGATCATTTTTCGCTCCGTTTTCGATCTCGAAGTGGGGCAGACTTTCCACTGATTTCCAGTGAAGTTACAGTGATAAGATGCTGAACGAAACGAACGAGGATCAACGAAACAATATTCGAAAGTTCAGTTTGATGGGGTTGCATTCCTAATCAGGAGGAATTCACTGAAAAAATTCCTTCAAAAAATGAGCGATGATTAAGACAAGAGATGAACAAGTTAGACATAAGTTCGATGAATGTATGCAAACAGATAGAATCGCATCATGCAATCATATTTTTGAGGTTACGCAAAAGTAAAACCGCAACAAATGACCAGATTTGTAAGATGATAGCTGTAAATAGATGTTTAGATAGACGCTCAAATGGATGAATGCATGGGCACAAGTCTGGTGTACACAGCAACGATCAGTATGCACAACCATCATCAAAATTCATTCAATTATAAAATGGTAAATGCCAGTTCAGTATTCCTGCTAGACGTTTCCGTAATTATATCAGTCGCCACTAGTGATGGCAACCGACCGAAGTTCGGTAGAAAAAATCCAATGAGTTTCGTTTAGATGGGGCTGCATTCCCAATTATTCGATTATAAATTTTTCAGCTGGAATTGCAAGATTCGGAATTTCAGAATGTAAATGCGGTCGAATTTAGACCGAAGAATTTTAAAATTCGGTCGGAATTCCGAATTTCGCACTGAGCAAGTCAGTTTGAAGTAGCCTCAAATATTTCGTAATTTCTTTAATATATGCCATCGTCGCTCATAAGCAATAGGAATTGACCGAGTGCTTTGGCGTGGCAGAAAAGATCATTGGTCTGGTACGAGAAGAGCGAGTAGTTCATTTCATTTTTATCATTCGGTTGCACTGAAAAATTTTGGTAAGTTTGATTATTATTGCATGTAATGGGGTTTTTGGTTCCTTAATGAATTTTTATGGGCGATGAATTTTTGCGATGAATAATGAATGAATTTTTTCTTGAACTGCTCAGTTGTCTCATAGGTATCTGGTTTGTGCCAATGTGTATTACGCTGTGGTGGATGTGTTGTGGGATTCTAGATTGTTTTGATACTTATAAATTAAATACTTAAGCATGTTGCTGTTTTCAAGCGTCTTCCAAGATTAGATTCGTGGAAATAGTAAGTTCTTGAAGAGGGAAACGGGTAATGACGGCCTGCCAGACTATCGAAGGGGGTGATGAAGCTTCCGAGCGTGAGAACCGCTGTTCTAGACTAAGTGATATTTTTTCTTTAGGTACATATAGTGACATACACGTATCACCACAGTCTGCTAGACAAAAGCGCAATACAGACAAGACTAATGATTTTCTTGTGTTTCAACATCAATGATATTGGTACACCACTCGGTTACGAGCGAAACTTTTCTCCGCGAACGGAAATCGAACCCGCGACGTACCAATTACCGGATGGGGCTCTACCTTTGAGCTCCCACAGAGACCGTTCAGTCTCCACCGAGTGGTTCTGTTAAGATCGCAATCAGTTCTTCAGTAAACATAATGCGAAACTGATCTGATCAGTGTCAAACGCTACAATCGGAGCAAACTGATTTGTACGCGACCACGATAACATAACGAATAATAACAGATAATTAGATAATAGATACAAGCCGAATCCTAGCCTGGTTCAGGCTCACAACATTAATGATATTGGTACACCACTCGGTTCCGAGCAAAAGGTTCGATTTCCGTTCGCGAAGGAAAGTTTTGCTCGAAACCGAGTGGTGTACCAATATCATTAATGTTGTGAGCCTAAGCCAGGCTACAATCCGGCTTGTATCTATTATCTAATTATCTGTTATTATTCTTTTGCTTCTTTACACGTGCCTATCAACTGTATCGATTCTCGCATTTTATATCACGAAATACATTTAGCCAGTGCGATAAAATTATCTGAAGAATAGAGAATGGGTAAATTCGAGAGTGGGGATCAAATTAAGGGATGATAAATTCAGCGTGGTGGTCGATGAGAGGAAGGAGAGCGAGAAAACTGAACGGGAAAAGGAGGTAGGACGTATGTCGGGAAAAACTCGATTCATTATAATATTTTTCAGCAACTCGTGAACATTTTCGTTTCACTTGAGCTTCTTTTATGATTATAAGTAGCAATACTCTTCGGTTTGTATGTTCATTCTTTGAATCATTCGTTAATGACTTGCTTTTCACGCTTGATCGTATATTTCAATTGAAATCTGTTTTTAAATGAACTTCGCTTTTCATTGGAATATACTATTTTTGTCTTTGGAATTTTTCTGTTTGTTGGTTTTTTCTCTATTCTTCAGCTGTTTTTCAAATAGAAAGTTTCTTTTTTGAAATACTTTTTTCAGTTGAAAGATGGGATTTTTCTATGCAAAAGATGTTGTTTTTAACTAAAATTGTTTTCTAGTCAAAGTATTTATTTCTAATTACTGAAGTACGTATCCTTGTCGTCATAATATTCTGATCAATTTTTGATAGGTAGCCTAAAATTGCTGGAATAGTCTTTACAAAAGTGAAAAACATATTACTGGAACACATGTTTCTGAATAGCTGCAGACTTTTCCATCGCGTGAATGCGTAGGGACAAAACTTTCGGATTCCGACCGAAGAATTACGAAATTTGGTCGAAGTTTCGAATTTCGGAATGTTGGAAAGTCGATTTGGGCAGATTCCGACTGAACTAGAATTTTGTTGGGATGTCATCACGACAAACGCATCCAGCCCACCATCCCATTCATCCATTCAGTCATTTGTGTATCCGATAAACGCATTTCTCCATCTACCTATCTGATTTATTCCACTGAAGGAGAATACAATATTGTCAAAAGTAACCTTCAGTCAAGCGAAAACATTTCATTCATATCCTCATCGAAACATTACATGCGAATTTACCAACACATAATTGTCTCCTCATTCATTCTCGTAGAAATAACAAATTTTCGTGAGATACGAAGAATCAGTCCTTTGGGCATTCGTAAGAAAACTATCAATAATATCCAACTGCCGCTATCAGACCGCTCTCTTCAACGACCGTTGTTGTCATCATACTTGCATATATTTTGAATTTTAGAATGAAAACGACTATTGAGTAAGGATCCGTTTTTTCTTGTTTCTAAATTTAGCGCTTTCTGTAATACTGCATCATGAAATACAACTATCAGTAACAACTGAACTAACAAAGTTTCAGGGCACACGAACAAATGGTATTTATGTTCGGCAATGAAGTTCTGTTCGCAAGGACGGAACGTTTCAAGAACCGATCTCATAGTGGCGTTTGCAATGATGCTTTCAAGCATGCCTCATTTTCATGATAAGTGGTCATCGCATGCAGATGAATGATATTTGTGACTAATAACTTTCGTGTAAATAAGAATCGACGCATATATGTTGAAAAAATGAATTGTCATCTGCAATTCAGGGGAAGGTATTTCAGACAGTAAGACTCTTATCATTGGAGTGGAAGGAGACAACGAATGAACATTTGCGGAATCAATTGAAATTGTGGTCAATTCAATGATCGCTTATTTAAGAAAGAATTATTGGCCGCAGAAACGATTGAGGAAAATGAGCGATAGCAAGTAGAGTTGCAAAGACACTATTGTTACACGCATGTCTCTTTTAACAACAAAAAATTCAGAATTAAGGGTTGGCGAACAATGTTTACTTGGCTGCGCAACTTCCTTAGTCCGTGGAGGGTTCTGGAAAAGTGCTTGAATATTTACCTCAGAAAATAATTTACCTGAGATAGTCCACAAATAGATCGTGACGTGGCGAACAAGATCGACGGGTCGGCGTTGTGACGGGCTGATGTACTGAAAGACATTGCGTTTCAGTGTTCGATAACATTGGCCAGTTTGACGTATGATGCGAAAAATTAGAGGCTTGGCGAGAAGAAAGCGGCAACTGACTAATAATGCAAAAATATGTGATAGTTACATGGTTTACGGTGGGTTTGATGAATGAGTGGTCGTGATATCATCATATTTTGTTATGTTGTAACCTAGCCTTCAACAAAAAAAAAAACAATTTTTTTCGGAAAATTCACCTCGAAATATTATCTGAAATAATACATTAAAAAATATACCACTTGTCCAATCTGGAAATAATATTAACACTCATAGCAACACTAGCATTAGTTTTTATGCATTGTGTATATGATACACGTAAAGATGCATATTGAATAAATGTTAAGCACTGCTCATATCCAGGCCACATTTGCGTGTTATTCACTTGCTTATAGTACAGCATCATTCATTTATTCATTGACTGATTTCTGTGAGCCTAGAGAGTTGTTAGCAATGCAACCTCATCACTTGCCTATATCTGTTGCTCATTTGGGTGATGTTCACACTCAAAAAGACTCTCGTTGTTCAGTCAATTCGGAAACGATAAAATATTCATAAAAATTATTTATTGATAAAATTGACAGTACATTTATTGTGAGTACACAAATACATTATTCAAATGAAACGAAACTATGTAGTCAAATCAAACACTTGAAGAACCGATAATTAGGAAAGCGATAACCATAGCTAGTTGCTTTTTTATGGTATGTGGACAGCATTCATTTAAACCGCTTCAACACACAATACTCGCAATGTGTACGTCTACTTCACAAAGTTTTACTTGTGCTTCAAATTGAATTCGAATGAATAGTATATCAATATTATGGAACAAAGTTGAGCTAAAAGCATTCATTTGTGTTAAAACCTTTACTAGCATCATATTTAATTTATCAAATAGTCAACTGAAAGTCTCGTCGGACAGTAACAAATAGTTGGGTGTACAATGTTGATTTTCAAAATACCCAATAACTTTTGCTAAATTGTCTGATGAAAAGTACAAGCAACAATAAGAACAATAGTGATGATTACATGAAACGATAATAAACGTTGAAATTACTTGAAAAGAATTGGCACAGTTGAATGAGAATGATAACATCTCATAAAATACCTCATAAAAATTATTCGGCGTTAAAGGAAAACCGGCTTATGAGATGCGTGCAGTGGAATTAATGATATTTTAGAGGACGGCTATATGTTTCAATGAACAAATGGGGTGAGGCGTCTCGTCTCGTCTCGTCGATGCTAACCACCAAAGCAGTACCATTATGAATGAGTATAGACAAACAACTAAGGCGGAGCATCAGAAACATTGAATGTAGCAGCTTAACGCAACAAAACATCCCAAGGCTGTAGCTGTTTATGAAGAAGTGGTGTGCGATTCGATGCGGATGGAGCGCGAGACAGCATCAAACAGTAAAGTGAAAGCAAGTCGTCGATTGGTTTCGTATTGTCAAGTTATGTTCTTGTACACGACACATTTCAAGCACATAGATGACGATGTGGATGTATATGAAGACAAATGAATATCACCACTGCGCAGCTCTGCATCTATCATTCCAACATTCGATCACTGCTTCTAATAATAGCACAATTAACTCTCTATGTGTCTATTTATTTAATCGTTTAGCATTACACACTTATCATTTGTACACCGTATGAGCATGTTGAATCACTGTTTAATCCACAGTGAACGAAATTTTGAACACATCGATAAAAATTCGAAGAATATCAGTTGCTAGAGGAAATTATCGCCAAGGAAGAGAGGATTCCCAAAATGTTGCTGTTGTCGTTCAGTTCGAAGAATTTTTGAAGAGGTATATCATCCTTGATAATATTGAATAACTAAAGTTTAAGGTATGCATGGGTCTGTAATTTGTGCTACAGCGTTCATGGATTTCTCAATAAGTGAACTAATTCAAGAAGTGAACAGGCCACGAAAAATATTTTTTTCACTGCTCAGATCATGCAATGGGTGAAAAAGATTTAAAGATATCGTAATGGGATTTGGAAGATCCACTCCTCACATTTGGAGCTCAGAAGGTTCGGTCTGGAAGGCTCGTCCATGGAAGATTTTCTTACCGCATCCTGTTTCCATAATTATTCTTATTTTGCTCACCAAACACTTACCGCCCATCATCTCATGGAACAATTGATATAAGACACTTTAATCATCTGAATGTTATGTATCTTCACGGTTCCCTCGGAAACGTTTGGTAGCAAATGAACATGTTCATTTGCATTTGGGCTTACTGAGTGGCTGTAGCGTGTGCATCCGTTCGAATTGACTCACTTTCTACAAAACAAGTAACTTTGTCTCCTTGTCGTCGCGGAGGATGAAGTCATTTAACAAACTCTTTAACGCACATGAATAATGCATTTATAGTAAATGAATCACAAATCAAATCAATTCCCTGTTGCAACGATGATTTGGTGATTGTGTGCTCATAAATAACAGTGATATGAACCTCCATTGTAGAGTGTACCTTTTGGCACAACTGGTAACTGTCATGGAGATGCATAACCTTCGTTCGTGTGCTACGCATCTCCGACCTCGTTATGTCCTAATTAAGAAACTTTCCTCTTCATCTCATCTACACTCTCAAGTTTGGCTGGGAAGATTACAATATTTCAGAACTTCTTGTCACTGCATGGCTTGAGCTACTCGAGTAAATGTGTATGTTTCTGAGTTTTGATAAAGATATCGAGAGCTAAATGACTATGTTTTTATAAAGAATTCGGACTGTGGCATACAGTGTGTTGCGACTGATATCACGAGAAGATTGTTTCTCAGGATTGTGTCAAAAATTGTCTCCAAGGGATTGTTTCAAGCTACTCAATTATATGATTGTAAAAATGGGTTGTATTATGACAAGTGTTTCAGGAGGTGATTTAATTTGCATAATTGTAATAATGGAGCTATGTTATGCGAAGTGTTTCAAGAAGTGACCTAAATTGGCATGATTATAATTGTGATTTCTATGAAAACCTATTTTTACATAATGTATGACGTAATTTGTGCATCAGTCGTCTATATAAGAGCGATGGTTATTTTTATGTACTGTCCTTGTGAGCAATAGAGCGGAGTAGTATGGATAAAGATTTTATTCTCGGTTAGTTCACCCGATAAACTATCGAAGTGATATAAAGGTCAACTGGAAGTAACTGGTGTTGAATTGAAAGTATTGGCGTGAGTGATATTGAGTGGAAGAGGTGATAATTGACCTGAATTGTATTGGAAGCTAAGTGAGTTGGATTGCGATCTTTTGTTCCTGGTTCCACTATAGCCAAATACTGTGGTTATATTGTCGTTCGACTGAAGTTGGTGTCTGTAGCACCAGCGAGGAATTCGTTGATTGGTATTTGGAATATATCAGTGTTTGGAAAATTCGAAGCGTGAAGTCAATATCATCGGTATAGTATTCGTTGATTGGAGTCAATTTTTATCGGAATCGAAGCAACTTAACAACAGTTCGTGACCAACAGGGAAGTGATAAAAGTGTTCTTTTGTCCTTATTCAACTTTTATTTTGGGATTGTTCTTACCTGTTTACAGTCACTTGGAATAGGTCAAAGAAGCAATCTGGGAGGAACACCATCCTTCAGTGATTCAGTACCGCTACTCCCAATCCAAACTTTCTTCCCTTTGGCCAGGAGTAAGCACACAGTGATACTCAAGTTGGAAAAAACTGGCTCAGTCTAGCTCCGGCTATAGCTTCGAAATTTGTTTAGCTCCTGAGCAATTTAGAGCTGGAAAAATATCATGCAACTCATAGACCTGGCTGCTGAATGTTGACGTGGTTCTTTCTGAAAGGAGCCAAAAAAAATCATTCGACTTCGGAGTTTAGACAACACTGTATGTGACTGACAAAACTTGGCAGAATTCGACTTTTGCAATAAAAACAAGATGTTAGGGGCATTTATGTTCTCAGACTTGCTATCTTAGAGCTATCTATGTGTTGAACTTTGCCAAGATATGTTACAGGTTCGCGTGATATTCTGATAAATGAGCGCTTCAACTGTCGAGAAATTGTTTGCAATTCTTAAAAAATGAACATTAATTATAGCCTTCTCTTGTGAATTTAACTAAACTGAAAGAAGTGAAAATCAAATCTGTGCAAAAGTGATGCTGTATTCAAATACACTCAAGACATTTTTTTCTCATTGTCCAATGATGTTATTGCCCAAAACAACTTCAAATGATATGCTTTTTTTCTGGTATAAGGAAACAAACGGCGGTAAAAGAAGAATGCAACCTTTCGATTTTTTCATAAATTTATATCGTTGTTGGTTGAGCCCGCAAACTGATACTGATGAAGAAGTCCAGTGTGAGAAACGAAGAAGCAAATAATACTTAACAACCACAAAAATCGAGTATACTTCATTTTTTGTATTGTTTGTCAGTACGATGAAGAATATGAGTGTTTACTTCTAAAACTTTAATTTTAGAAGCTTGTAAAATTAAATAACAGAGCACATTACTCTCAACGTTTATAACTAACTCTGAAGACGTAATGTCAGTTCAAAGAAAGATTTAGCAATAGCAGCTATCTATTGCTAACCAACAGCAATGTGCTAACACTGAGCAAATAGAGCAATGCATGAATGGAGCGTGTAAATATGAACAACGCAAAACAATAACGCATCCACTCTCCTCTTATTAATCATCAACTGATATTGATATTTTCTTAGCTAATAAACACTGCTATATTCGTGTTATCTTCGTCGTCATTTGTTTGTCCATCAACAACATTAATCGCACGATAACAATCAACTATGTTATCCACTTCAATGCTTCTCGCTCTTACGCACACATTTTTTGCCTGCCGCCATAACGATCGTTCCATACATGAAACATGAAACATGTACACACCTAGAGCACAGCCATCCCTTTCCAACTTTCCTCGGTTAATTCTTTTCTTCACTTGCGAATTTAGAAGTGAAGTGTTACTACTGATTAAATAATTGGAATGAAGTGTTTGATTGCATTTACAAAAAATTTTGTTATCAAGTGAAGTGGTATTTTCTTGTGAAAAATGTTGATCGACCATCGGGTGCTGAAAACCGATTAGAAATCTGAAAAAATCGTAATGAATGCAGAAAAATGTTGTACGAGGTGTGATTGTTTATTGGTACAGTATGACTATTCCATTATATCATGAAACAACAAGAAACTTTATCGAGGAAGTTTGTTGCTATATCACGCCTGTCGAAGTAATAAAAACTATTTAACATTAACAAAAACTAACGCATATGATAGAGTCATTTTAGCTGATCGTGAGCATAACTTTAGAATGTCGCTGTACTCAAGCACAGTCTCAAGTCTCATTATGTATAATGAAAATGCAAAATTCATTAATGCGATAATGAAAATAAGAGTATATTCTGTTATATCTATCTCATTTATGAATACACATATACGTCAATGCAATATCTTCATGTGAGTAACATGACTGCTTATTGATACCAAAACTTGATAAGAAAGAGAAGTGATAAGTCTTTGTAAAATGATACAATTCATTATGCAGCACGAAATTGTGAAGAAAGTAAGCGGGTGATGGGAATGGCGCTATCGATGAAGAAAAGAGATTTGAAGAAATTGCACGCAGAGAGATACATGTTTCCAGGATTTCACACGTCAAAGTTTCTCACGCTCGAACGCTCCACTATCCACTTCGATCTCATCCCCTTCTCGCCCCAGGACTTTCTGTTTTCACGCATAACGTCAGTAGTGAATGGAAAACCGCAAGGAAATTCCTCAATGGCGCAAAAGAAATCAATCATCTGGAATGAAACAAGTATTTACAGAACTTTTCCTTTGTTTTTGGTAGTAATCAGCCGTCACTTCCGGCATCTAGAACTACTGAGAGTCGTTCGAAAATTGTGAAATAGTTCATCTTCACCTTCCTTATCCAGCTGTCCAACTTACTCATGAAGGCCTTCAAACAATCAATAAACCTCATTGTCAATATTATACACGACGTAAACTCAAGTTGCAAATATGATTCATGGCACACACGCTTTTTTGAACTCATGATTGTTTTTTCACTCTAGAATGTTCACGAATGCAATCTTGATAAACAGTTGAAAACAGCAACATACCCAAGTATCTCACTCATAACCATGAAAAATAATTTTCAGTGCAGAATTCAGGGCACAATGACGACCTGATGCACATTTGTTATAAAGTACATGCCGATGACACGACTGAACAGTTATTTCGTTCATAAAATTCGTTTATCAAGCAAAAATCCTTTTATATGCAGTCATTGGAGACCTTAACAAAACTTTTCAGCATAATCAAATGATAATGAAATACTCGCTCTTCTCGCACCATACCCATGTTTTTTTCTGCCGTACCAAAGAACTCAATCAACTCCTACCGCTTGTAAGAGACGATGTCAGTCAATATATTAATGAATTTATGAAATACTTGTGACTACTGCAAACTGACTTTTGTCCAGGGCTAAGAGGACTCAACATACTCAGAAAATATAATGAAGAAGAGTGTTGCCATCATCGAGCAGTATTCAGATGCCACAGCTAAACAACACCATCACAATGGCATTTATTCATAACAAACAACTCAATCACACATTAGTTTGCTGACCCACTCAATCACTGTGATACCCTCAAATTACCCCCAGATGGGTAATTTTCGCTCCTGACCCTAATGGGAACCACTGGCATACGTCGCACTGCACTGGTCCCATATGCATCGTCGAAGGAACTGTACATATCTGCGCAGACCATGGTTTTGCAGACTTTCCGCAAACTTTATAGTCACCAAGTCGAATCAAGCAATTTCCACGGTCATATTTGGAACATCACCAAACAACGCACTTTGTCATCTCTATCACCTGATTTCACAACTTGTGAAAAAGGCCTGTCACTTTGGCTGCAGACACTTTCTTACTCAATATACACAGTGATGACCTGTAAGAGCGATTGAAAATATCTGTTGGCGATTCACACAAAGAATGAAGTGTTGTTGCAAATCCATCTCAATTTTATAATCATAACTCCATGGAAGCGGATCTATCACCGTTTCCAATGAATAATACTGATGTTGAATATCAGCATCGATCGATATGATTTTTTAATATCAGCATCGATCGACATAACACTTTATAAGATTTACGGACAAATAAAAGAAAATTAGACGATTCAATGTTAGAATTTAAAATTAGACGTATTGAAAATACTTTTAGTAGTTGGTTAGATTTATAATTAGTAAGAAACGCTACGATGAGCTTATGTGAAAACCTATAAATGAAAATTCTTGTGAACTAGTAAAGCGAAATATACAACAACAAAGATGAGCAAATAACATGAAACATTATCAATGGACTGAACGAGGAAGAATACTTTGAAGAATCTTGCTCCATAATATACGACGGCTGGACCTTTTACGAAAGAAACTATCGTATTCCAAACTGCAATTATTTAAAAAAAAGAATTAAATTCGTCTAGTGAATGGGAAATTTCGACAATACAAGAGAATGTTCGGCTGGATCATTTTCTCGAAATGAATGTGTTAATAATTCAATACCGCTGAAACACATTTATGAAGTGAGAAAAAAGTGTTTGTGAAGCAAAATGTGGTAAAATAATAAAGTGATAACAGTTATCATAATACCAAACATCAACTATTGAAGTACAGACATTTCTGAGGCGAAAAACACACGAACATAACAATAAATACGTATATGTTTACATAATACGCGAATGTATCGATAAAACTGAAGAAAATTAATGACCAAACTCTAAAAAATGACAATAGATACAAATACGCACACCAAAATGAAGAAAGTTACTTACAGTAAAATACATCAACAATTAAGCATGAATTTCCACTGAAAATGAGCTCCACCTTTCAATTCATTTCTGCAGTGATAACAAAAACTCGATCTAAGGTTACCCACAATAACAGAAGAGAACTACTCGCGATGCTCACAAATTCATTCGAAGAGCGCATAGAATAATTTATTAATTTTTACAAATGGTAAAACCAATGATGACATCGTATAAATTCTGCTGAGAACGGACAACGCTGAAAGAGCTCATAAAGAAACGCTGTTTTATTCCAAAGTAACTTACGACCATTTCTGTCTTGTATTTTACAAAATGGAAGTCGAGCAAAACTGAACGGAGGTAATACCATCGGTGAATATAAATAAACGAATACATGGATTTCATAAATGGAAATGTTTGCGAGCTTCTTGTAGCCTTTTGCGCATATCTAATACTCTACGCTCTTGTTGTTGAATATCTTGTTCATTTACATTCACGGCCTGAAAACAAATTCATTTCAGTATGTCCAAAAAGTTTTTTTCCTTGACAGTATCATCCAACCAGTGAACCAACATATCCAAACACTATTCCAGTTATTTCAAATGATGTGATACGATAGATTCAAAGAAACAGGAAACCATAAAACAAGTCTTTTCTCCTCATGGACAATGGGTTTCGCGTTTTTTTAAATGCAAAATATTGGTTTATCACTGATGGAAGTTTTTATTTTTTTAAAGAGATAAATGGTGATAGGTTAACAATGGAGAGATGAAATCATCTCAAATGAAGATTTCAATTACCTAGTGGTTTCAGGGGAAAACCTACCCTATAGCTTAAGAATTTACTGGTCTGAGTAGAATCACCTACTAAAAAATGGAAATGTTTCAAGAGAAGCATCACTACCTCAGGATTTCAATCAAAATAAAGCATTTTCGTTATCACCAGTACACCTCTTTGGTACTGAATAGAAAAAAAAGAGAAAATATGAACCTGAATGAAAGGTTGTTCAATATTCGTATTGATCGATGGATTTGAATCAATCTGTTTCTTTGGTGCTGTTTGTCCAGTGACAGTGGCAGAGCAAAAGCCGTGCAATGCAGAGCATAAAGATGCAGCTGATGCATCTGCACCCAACACCGTCAATGCAGGTTCCATTTTACCAGCAAGGTTCAATCGCTGTGCGATATGCTCGTTATGTTCCGCGATTATACGATCTGCATTATAAACTGGTACCATCGCACAAACGCCTTCTAATGCTTTCGCCCAGAATATCTAATAAAAACTTGATGAGTTTAAATAATAATTTTCGGAATCAGATATTTAAAACATCCGAATCTATCGAATCAGGATGAAAGCGCAGCTCAGAAAACGAATGCTTTTAAGCAGTCTTCGATCTCAACTTGCCAATAAAGGTACGTTTAAATTAAGAAATCACTTTTTGCTATAAACGAAAGATTCACTTTTTCATGAAATTCGGTGAAATAAAACGAGTTGTGAGGTGAATATACATATGGTATCTTTGGAAAAACTGGTTAAGAAAAGCAGAGATGATTTCTGATTCCAAGAGAAGCGCAATAATCTTTTGAAGATGACTGACTAACAAAAGATGATTAAATAAGAAATCTAAAAACTCGCCTGTCTTGGTTTATCAACTTTCGCCGCTGAACCACCACATGTGCCTCTTCTCAACTGTTCAGATGTGGGATTTTTCGTCTCGCGACTTGTCGTATGAACCAGCGTAACGGGCTGCTTGAATATTGATACAGTTTTACGCCAAGGAGCGTTCATTGGGCCATCGAAACCACTTTTAACAACAACACCACTTCTGTCTTTACCTTTCGACCCACGCTTTGTCACTGATAAATTACCCGCCTCAGAACCTTTTGTGCGACCCATTTCTGTCGAAAATTCAAACATATATTCAGGATAACACCTATCAAGAATACGGCGTCAAAGTCGAGATGAGTATGGCATGACGTGCTTACTTACTGACGAATGATCATACAAAGCTAAAATTAGATGCTAGGCGTGCAACAGTGAAACATATTGCTGAAAGGTAACACGTAATTGAGGCATATTACTTAATTTTTTTCAACGTAATAGGTAGAATGGGAATTGGGGACAGTTTGGATTAATAAGATCAGAACGGCATTTTGTTCTTAAACATTTATCTTTCAGTAATCTGTGTGCCCAGTAGGTTGTGAAAATATTTCAGTAGAGTTAAGAAATTAATCATGAGTTACTGTCAATGGGGTTTGTTAGTAGTACCGCAACGAGTAATTCATTGGGACTTGAAATAATTTAATGGAACTGCAAAAATGACTACCAGTTTATATCACCACCTTGCAATTAACTGCGGATATGCACCCGTAAAGTACCGTTTTGATTTCAGCAACTTAATCAGCCCAATCACTAACCAAGTAAATGACAGAAAAGCATATTTACTTTCGAAGACTTCCTCATTCCGTTATAGATATGCATTAATTCTGACTGAACTCAAGCTGGACATCTGATGAAAACTTAGAAATTGAGTTAAACTGTAAACGAATCAGAAATTAAAAACTTAGCGCAGAGAAACATGAAATTCCGCCAATCGGATTACTCCGGGGAATATTAAACCTTAGAAATTATTCCGTGTTAATCAAAAAAAGCAGGGCGTGGCAATGCACAAACCTTCGTATGACAGTCTGCCACAACGCCCAAGTTACTCATATCGGATCATTTGCTCATCACGTCAAACTTGCAAGTTGACAACAGAGCTTGATGGAACAATGCTTCAATGAGGGAGAGGTTCTCTGCAGCGATATTCTAGTTTTTCATTCATTCAGTATTCATTTCAGCTTACATAATTCATTCAGTATACACTTCCCACGATTATGGCCCCTGAAAAAAGTTTCATAAACTTCGGAGTGAGAGTAGATTCCAATTTTCGACTTTCCAAGAGACGTACACATTTTGCAAATGCTCCACTCTGATTGTGAGATGCTAAATTTCTTGCGCATTTTCTTCCGCGTGAAATGCACTTCACTTTCAGTCTCTACAGCCCAGTAATTTCTAAGATGAAAAGACCTTATGCTAGCGGCTCAGAGGAAAGTCTTGCCTCCATGTTTCAACAAATCACAGCTACCTGGTTCAATCTCAGATGGAAATACAAGTTTCCAAAAGCGATCAATTTTCGAAGGTACAGATGAGATGAAATTTTACCGAACTACTCTGGTAGCACTAGCGACAGATAACAATTATACTGGCAAGGGAAGTAAGGGCAATATCGATCGAATTGTGTGGACGCAAATACGAACCTAGCAATAGATAAGCTTCGGCGAGTAACCACAAACACCAGAGAGATTTCTCAATTTTATACTACATTTAACAATACTGGAACAAAATGAACTAATTTCATATGTGCAGTCAATGGCCAACCCGATGATAATTCCCCCCTGATGGGAAAGTGCGCACGGTGAGTCCGGGAACCCTCGTTACCTAAGCAAATGCCCAACGGCACTACTTAGGCCAACTTACGCGCCATTCCTTAGCCCCGGTCAAATTGGCGCCTTTCCCGGGCCGGGATCGCCCATATAATATTTTGCAGAGTAAGTGCTAACGATACCCGGGAAAGCATCGGCAACACATTTTAGGTTAATTCTCCCCGATTCGCCGAAACTGCCTGTAGGCGGGGACCGCCTGTCGCATTTACTTTAACCTAGCCCCTCTTGTCGGCAGTTCGACAGGTTGGGAACACCCGCGCAACCAAAATATGCTTATTAAAATGACCACTGACTGCACGAATGGTAACGTAAAAGAATTTATTCGAGTCACCCATCAGCAACTCGACTCTCATGGTGAGCGGTCCAGGCGAACTTTCCAGACCTACCGTTAAGCTCATACGGCGCTCCATACCCTACGTTTTTCTCAAACTCAAATTTTGATAGGGATTCAAGCCAGTATAAATGTTATCTACGCTCAGTGCTACAGCCAGTCCATTCTCAAAAAGTCACCTGTATCTCCAGAAACTGACTACATTCAATAATTTGTACTGGGGCTTAGATTGGCTTAGGTGACTCATGCTTGCCACACCTCAAGACTAAATCAGATTTTGAGACTCAAAGTTCTCACTTAAGACTCAAATGAGAAACCGCTTTCCGAAATGAATTTCCGGGAACCTTCGTGACGCTAGATATCTGTGCGAGCGCTAAACAATTGGCTGAATGATTTGGAAGCATGATTAGACAGAATCCTGGAAGTTAAAGGGACTTTGAAACACTTGAGAGCCTTCAGACAAAATAACACGGATGGAGAACATTTGTGATGCAATTTGGCAGTATAAATCAAAAATTTGCTCAAGCAACACCACTCAAACATCCTTGTAGATTCTCGACAGAAGGAACTATGCTAATCATAAGTTCCCTATCCATTTTTTAGAAGAGGACAAGCTTGAGATCAACAGATACTGAACTAATGGACTACCAAGTTACTGTTTTCAGCCTGAGCGCTCAAAAAACCACGAAATTTTCGGTACATCAGACAATAGAGGAGAACAGTTAAAAGCGGTTAGATCACAGACGTTCTATGTATGTAGCGATAGTCAGTTACTATCATTTAATAATGTCTAAGTATAGAGAGATTAAGTCAATGACCTGCACTACGACAATACGTCCCAATAACGAGTTTACGGTCAAATTATGCCCATTTCAACATAAGCACTTCCTAATTTAATATGCAGGATAAATTGACAAACTCAATGTCAAATCATGTCAAAGCTACATTCCAGTTAAGCCAACGTATAGTCACGGTAAGACAACGCTAAAATTTTAATTTACTAGAGCAAGGTGAATCGAAATCAGAGCTGTGAAAAAATCGCCTAAAACTATACTTCAAAAAAAATTAACGTAAATTCCACATTCTTAACATCCAAGAGGTGAGAATAATTATTTCAGTACCAGGCTTCCAAGTATTTCAGCGATCGTCTGGATCTACACAAGTATACTTGAAAAAATTTTTCAAAAATTGGAACAAATTTGATTTCTGAAAAGCACCTCACTTCCAGTCTCCTCCGCTCACCCATTCCTAAGCTGAAAAGATCTTATTAGCAGCTCAGTGGAACGTCTCGCCCCCATGCGTTCAACAACTCACAGCTACCAACCAATTGGATCTGTTACGGTAATCGCACATGCTTGTGCCACATAACAAGTTGTATTTACATATTACCAAGATATTCTTCCGAGTATATGGCTTAGAAGTGCCAGCGAGCATGACTAAACACAATCACACGTCATTTCCGAGTCTTGCGATAAGTCTATTTCCAGCTACTAACTGTGACTGCAACCTATTATTCTCTCAATTGTGATGAACTGCTGTTGATTTACTTACCGTACTTTTCGGAGTACAAGGCGCACTGTCAACGAATGGTCTATATCGAAACCTTAAGACAATAAACCTTTTGCCACAATGCACTCATAAACTTTGACGCAACGCCGTATGCCACACAAAATCGTCTCGAGGTCAGCAATCAAATTATTCCACATATAAGACACTCCGGGCTTTTAAGTGACTTACAGTACTGTCCCTTAATGCTAACTGCCCAAACTTAAATTAGAAATTTCGTTTTTCCTCACTACAAAAAAATCTTGTAACATTGTGATATTGTGAAGATTTGGCGTGAATAATTAAACTCACAACATTAGAACATGACAAATAACAATAGCAACGCTAACGTTTTATGAACTGTTACTAATCAGTCATTTAGGTGAGTTGCTCAGTCTATAATTAAGAAACCAAAAAGACTTTCAAAAGCTGAACTCCACCAGAATATCAGTTACAGAGAACACTTGTAACGCAGTATGCCACTTTAAATCAAAAGACAATAACTCTCAGCACAGTCTATCCTCCAAATCTTTCCGCAATCGCCTAAATATTCGAAAATTGTAAAGAAGTTGATTTCTGAGAAGCACTTAACTTTCAGTCTCTACAGCCCAGTAATTTCTAAGATGAAAAGACCTTATGCTAGCGGCTCAGAGGAAAGTCTTGCCTCCATGTTTCAACAAATCACAGCTACCTGGTTCAATCTCAGATGGAAATACAAGTTTCCAAAAGTGATCAATTTTCGAAGGTACAGATGAGATGAAATTTTACCGAACTACTCTGGTAGCACTAGCGACAGATAACAATTATACTGGCAAGGGAAGTAAGGGCAATATCGATCGAATTGTGTGGACGCAAATACGAACCTAGCAATAGATAAGCTTCGGCGAGTAACCACAAACACCAGAGAGATTTCTCAATTTTATACTACATTTAACAATACTGGAACAAAATGAACTAATTTCATATGTGCAGTCAATGGCCAACCCGATGATAATTCCCCCCCTGATGGGAAAGTGCGCACGGTGAGTCCGGGAACCCTCGTTACCTAAGCAAATGCCCAACGGCACTACTTAGGCCAACTTACGCGCCATTCCTTAGCCCCGGTCAAATTGGCGCCTTTCCCGGGCCGGGATCGCCCATATAATATTTTGCAGAGTAAGTGCTAACGATACCCGGGAAAGCATCGGCAACACATTTTAGGTTAATTCTCCCCGATTCGCCGAAACTGCCTGTAGGCGGGGACCGCCTGTCGCATTTACTTTAACCTAGCCCCTCTTGTCGGCAGTTCGACAGGTTGGGAACACCCGCGCAACCAAAATATGCTTATTAAAATGACCACTGACTGCACGAATGGTAACGTAAAAGAATTTATTCGAGTCACCCATCAGCAACTCGACTCTCATGGTGAGCGGTCCAGGCGAACTTTCCAGACCTACCGTTAAGCTCATACGGCGCTCCATACCCTACGTTTTTCTCAAACTCAAATTTTGATAGGGATTCAAGCCAGTATAAATGTTATCTACGCTCAGTGCTACAGCCAGTCCATTCTCAAAAAGTCACCTGTATCTCCAGAAACTGACTACATTCAATAATTTGTACTGGGGCTTAGATTGGCTTAGGTGACTCATGCTTGCCACACCTCAAGACTAAATCAGATTTTGAGACTCAAAGTTCTCACTTAAGACTCAAATGAGAAACCGCTTTCCGAAATGAATTTCCGGGAACCTTCGTGACGCTAGATATCTGTGCGAGCGCTAAACAATTGGCTGAATGATTTGGAAGCATGATTAGACAGAATCCTGGAAGTTAAAGGGACTTTGAAACACTTGAGAGCCTTCAGACAAAATAACACGGATGGAGAACATTTGTGATGCAATTTGGCAGTATAAATCAAAAATTTGCTCAAGCAACACCACTCAAACATCCTTGTAGATTCTCGACAGAAGGAACTATGCTAATCATAAGTTCCCTATCCATTTTTTAGAAGAGGACAAGCTTGAGATCAACAGATACTGAACTAATGGACTACCAAGTTACTGTTTTCAGCCTGAGCGCTCAAAAAACCACGAAATTTTCGGTACATCAGACAATAGAGGAGAACAGTTAAAAGCGGTTAGATCACAGACGTTCTATGTATGTAGCGATAGTCAGTTACTATCATTTAATAATGTCTAAGTATAGAGAGATTAAGTCAATGACCTGCACTACGACAATACGTCCCAATAACGAGTTTAGGATCAAATTATGCCCATTCCAACCTAAGCACTTCCTCATTTAATAGGCAAGACAAATTCACAAACTCACAATCAAATTATTTCAAATCAATATTCCAGTTAAGTCAACGTATAGTCACGGTAAGACAACGCTAAAATTTTAATTTACTAGAGCAAGCTGAATCGAAATGAGAGATGCGACAAAATCACCTGAAACTATACCTCAAAATAATTAACGCAAATTCTACATTCTTAACATCCAAGAGGTGAGAATAATTATTTCAGTACCAGGCTTCCAAGTATTTCAGCGATCGTCTGGATCTACACAAGTATACTTGAAAAAATTTTTCAAAAATTGGAACAAACTTGATTTCTGAAAGACACCTCATCTCCAGTCTCCTCCGCTGACCCATTCCTACGCTGAAAAGGTCTCATTAGCAACTCAGAGGAATGTCTCGCCCCTGTGCGTTCACCAACTCACAGCTACCAACCAACTTGATTTTCTATGATAATAGCACATGCTTGTACCACATAACAAGGTATATTTACACATTAGCAAGGTAATCTCCTGAGTATATGACATAGTAGTGCCAATGAGCATAACTAAACACAGTCACACGTCATTTCCGAGTCTTGCGATAAGT
>JAPYMA010000335.1:40000-42599 GCA_035041965.1 Anisakis pegreffii | reverse complement strand
AGTAGTGATCTGGGAGTAGTGATCTGGGAGTAGTGATCTGGGAGTAGTGATCTGGGAGTAGTGATCTGGGAGTAGTGATCTGGGAGTAGTGATCTTGGAGTAGTGATCTGGGAGTAGTGATCTGGGAGTAGTGATCTGGGAGTAGTGATCTGGGAGTAGTGATCTGGGAGTAGTGATCTGGGAGTAGTGATCTGGGAGTAGTGATCTTGGAGTAGTGATCTGGGAGTAGTGATCTTGGAGTAGTGATCTCGGAGTAGTGATCTGGGAGTAGTGATCTCGGAGTAGTGATCTCGGAGTAGTGATCTGGGAGTAGTGATCTCGGAGTAGTGATCTGGGAGTAGTGATCTCGGAGTAGTGATCTCGGAGTAGTGATCTGGGAGTAGTGATCTGGGAGTAGTGATCTGGGAGTAGTGATCTGGGAGTAGTGATCTGGGAGTAGTGATCTGGGAGTAGTGATCTGGGAGTAGTGATCTGGGAGTAGTGATCTCGGAGTAGTGATCTGGGAGTAGTGATCTGGGAGTAGTGATCTCGGAGTAGTGATCTGGGAGTAGTGATCTCGGAGTAGTGATCTCGGAGTAGTGATCTTGGAGTAGTGATCTCGGAGTAGTGATCTGGGAGTAGTGATCTCGGAGTAGTGATCTCGGAGTAGTGATCTGGGAGTAGTGATCTCGGAGTAGTGATCTCGGAGTAGTGATCTCGGAGTAGTGATCTCGGAGTAGTGATCTGGGAGTAGTGATCTCGGAGTAGTGATCTCGGAGTAGTGATCTGGGAGTAGTGATCTCGGAGTAGTGATCTGGGAGTAGTGATCTCGGAGTAGTGATCTGGGAGTAGTGATCTTCGGTAGCTGCAGACGTCGACGTTGAGCCATTGCCTGACCTGAACCTCTCAGAATGCTCACACTCGATCAGGCCTGAATAGTGCTGAGTTGGCGGCGGCCATCTGCCCAAATTTAGGCTCACCTTCGAACAGAATAATGAACACCGTTGACGGAAATTGCACTGTCATACTTCTGAGGTGTATTTCTCCAAAACTGATCTCCATTGATCCATTGATCTCTTATCATTCTACTCCATTGATCTCCATTGATCTCTTATCATCATCATCATCATATCACACGGACAATTCAATCAGCCATGTGATTCTATTCAACTGTTTCGCAGCATCTTTTTGAGTGCGTAACATTATCATTGAGCGGTGATCATCGGCTTTCGAATGATTCTGTCGCGATGGAGCGCGAAAGAGACGATTCGTGAGGGATAACACCGAAGTGATATGTGAAATCAACCTTTAAATCAGTACTTAGCTGCTGTATATGTATAAGATGTACACGGATATCGGATGCACTATCAATACCATATCATTTAGCTATCGCCAAGCCCTATATCATGTGTACTACATTCGATCTACCTGTGTGCTCAGATTTGATCAGTAAGGTTATAATCTGTTGATACCGTTGAATAGCTGAGATTCTCGGCTTTCAGACTGATATATATGTTGTCGAGCGATTTTGTCTAGTTCAGAAGTTATAGGTTAATTTTTAATGCTATATCATTTAGCTATCGCCAAGCCCTATATCATGTGTACTACATTCGATCTACCTGTGTGCTCAGATTTGATCAGTAAGGTTATAATCTGTTGATACCATTGAATAGCCGAGATTGGCGCTCGAAAAAAATTGAAATGCATGCATGAATGAGTTGGAAAATTTTATGAATCTGATGGAATTTTTTCGCGTTTTTTTTTAAATTTTAAATTTTAGTACCATTCGATCACATAAAATGCGACGCGACGCCATGTTTATGGATGTGAAATTAAATTTTAATCGTTGAATTTCGTTGTTTGCTAAGGCAGCGAAGAATATTATTTACATTTGATTCGAGTGTCTTTGCATTCGAGTGTTTTTTTTTTGGTTCTTCTAAAATCAATGTTATTGAGTTGTTCGAGCATTCACTGGCCTTCTTCATCAGTGAATTCAGTTCTTCTGAAATGGCCAAATTTTGCCAAATCTGAATGAAAATTTCTGACTTTTTTGTCCGATGTGTGGATTGTCCAAAAATTTTGTCCAAAAATTTGTCCATGGATTGTCCAAAAATTTTCCAAAATTATTCTCCCAAAATTGGCAATTGAGAAATGCCATCCCATCCCTCTCAGTTGTGATCGATCATATGCGACTAGCCAAAATCTAGAATATGCCGTATGTCTGAAAAATGAATTGCCCGAACACGTTATCCTATATTATTTTATTGAATTTGCAAAATTTAATTATTTATTTTTATTTTTGCATCAGCCCCAGCCTTATCCTCACTGCTCTTCGTAAGCTAGCCATAGCCATACGGCCGCAGCAATGAATCGCTATAATATTCGATTATTTTCAATGAATATTCATGCGAAAACCACAAAAAAAAACGATAGGCAAAAAGCAACGAACATGTAAACGATAATTTAATAGCTTTAAAGAGTATTCGAGCAGATATTTTTTCGCAAATCGACTCCATCCATCCAATGCAAGCAAATTTAGTGACTATAAAACATAAATGATACGAAAGCAATCGTCGTTTTTGGTTCGTAGCAGCAGCTAACGATAATTCATCTATTTACC
>JAPYMA010000335.1:0-35000 GCA_035041965.1 Anisakis pegreffii | reverse complement strand
TTTGCTCCGAGAACGACTTATTTTGCTCCAGGAACGACTTATTTTGCTCCCGGAACGACTTATTTTGCTCCCGGAACGACTTATTTTGCTCCAAGAACGACTTATTTTGCTCCAAGAACGACTTATTTTGCTCCGAGAACGACTTATTTTGCTCCAGGAACGACTTATTTTGCTCCAGGAACGACTTATTTTGCTCCAGGAACGACTTATTTTGCTCCAGAAACGACTTATTTTGCTCCAGGAACGACCTATTTTGCTCCAAGAACGACTTATTTTGCTCCAGGAACGACTTATTTTGCTCCAGGAACGACTTATTTTGCTCCAGGAACGACTTATTTTGCTCCAGGAACGACCTGTTTTGCTCCAGGAACGACCTATTTTGCTCCATGAACGACTTATTTTGCTCCAGGAACGATCATATTATAGACGGAAAGAAAAAATGAAATCATAAAATAATTCGAAAGTTTTAGTTTCAGTCACAAACGCATTAGCTTAAGTGGCCTACCTACCTAGCACCACATCAAGCCATAAAATTCATCACTCTATTTGACGATATCGTTTTTGGAGGTGGCAATTCGATCACCTATCATGTTCACCATTTGATCTGAATTGATCAAATGATTGCCGATCAAATCGATCGGCTGCAGGCGCCTCTCCATTCCTGTCGTGTTCCACTCTCTTTCAACCACTTTTCAGCCGTATTTCATTGCGCTCAATCAGTTGCATTCGTTGCATTCGTGTTCATATGGTTTGGTGAGTGGCTCGGCTCGACTCTGCCTGCTTCCATCTGGCCCTCGTTCCCTGCAAACAAGCCAATCGCCGCTTTAGATCCTACTTTAGACCAGACACCAAAACTTTTTCGTAAAGTCACGAACTCAGTGTCCAAATCCATTTGAGCCGCACCTTCTCCCATAAATCCTAGAGATAGGAAGCCCAGAAAGCCAGTGCTACTCGAGCTATAACTTTATTCCTTCCAGTTCTTATCAAACAGCAGCACTACCTACAAGCAAGAGGAGTTCGAGTTCTCCGAGTCATCAGCAGTCACCAGCAGTCGGCAACTCGACTCCACACGATGAGCGGGCTCCAGGTGAACACTCGAGATCTAGCTCCAGCTTCATACGGCGATTCATAGCCATAAGAGCGGTTTGTGAAGTTAATTTTTATCTAATGCATATAATTGTTGTTTTGATATGCCAATGTAACTATTCAAAAGATGTCAATTGAAACGTTCCTCATCAGCAAACTCTAATGAGCAATTAATTAATTAACTCTAATGAACAGTTAATTAATTAACTCATAATGCTTCTGCTCTCATTCGAATGCATTTCGCAGAGTCGTTATCAACTACCTTTTTTTGTGGTTGTTTTTGGTTTTATTTTACCAAAACTATTGAAATTGCGATGTGCTGAGCGTCGAGTGGTCGTTGAATTTATGAATTGGTATTGAGCTGCTGCTGCTGCTCTTGCAGCAGAATATTGTGCTGAATGTTTGAAAATACATTTGAAAGGTGTCAAAGAATTTGATAAATTCCTTATTAATATTTATACATCGTTAGTGATGTGTGTGTGATCAATCGCGTGGCTTGATATCCTCTGCAATACTCTAATTGTCCTTTAAAATAGATCATTTGTGAGTAATTTGTGAAGTTATGATCAATATGATCAATAGTTTTGATCATTATGATCAATATTTTCGATCAATATGATCAATATTTTTCACTTATGTTACAACATTCTAATGAATGCGTTGATTCGATTGCACCTCTTCAATTGGGTTGTTGTGCAATTGAAGAGGTGCTGTTATTGCGTTTAGTGGTTTTTTTTTGCAATGAACAGCAGCAGCAGCAGGACTGACTACTCATTTAGAGGCGAAAGTTACCTTTTTTGGGAAGTTTTTGGGAAGAATTTCAGTTTTTTTGGGAAGGTTTTGGGAAGAATTTCAGTTTTTTGGGAAGTAAATTCAAGTAAAATACGTAAAAATTTCAAACTTTTCAGCGTTTCTTTGGGATAGAATTACGCAAAAGTGTGTTTGCTGGAATTTTAGCATTGCAAATGAGCTTTTTTTTGTTGATTTAGTTGCGTTTGCATTTGGAAATCTGTCGGGAATTTTAGAGTTCCCAAAAAAATTTTGAAAAAAATTTTTTTTTTGGGAAAAACCATTCGACTAAGACAAACAAATCAGCCAGCTAGGTGGTGGAAAAATATGCGTGGAAACGATTTGACATTGTTTTTTTCGAAATTTTTCATTTTCCATTGTTTCATTTCGAAATTTTTCATTTTCCATTGTTTCATTTCGAAATTTTTCATTTTTACGGCAACGTTCCATTCCATTTCATTTCATTTCGTCGCATCAATTCAGTTTTCAATCGTCATTTTCACCGCCCTTTCTGCACCGTCATGATGGATTGGTTGGTTGGTTGGGTGCTGCCATTGCTGCTTGTTTGAGTGTGGAACGCCACACCCATTCTCGAAAATTTTCATTTTCCTGGAAGAAAAATTTTCCATTTTTTTCAAAAAATTTTCCTCTAAATATTCTCATTGTCTGCCTGAAAATTCCATTGGTGCTGACGGTGGTGGCGGTGGCGGTGGTGATGGCGGCAATATTCCATGCGATTCGATTCTAATCTGCCATCCAGGACCCACCCCGTATAGCGCTGTGTATTGTTCACACGTGAGCAAATGTGTTTAGTGTGTTGTCTGGCTGGCATTTTAACCGCACCTAATTCGCATATTATTACCTGGATTACCTGTATTACCTTGATTACCTGGATTGGCAAGCAGTCGGCGGCTGTCATTAAACGTTGCTGGCCACAATGCCCGCCGCAATGTTATCGTGCTGTACATTGTTTTGCCTCAATTTAAGAGCCACCCGGCTGGCTGGTTAGGCGAGCAGGCCATTATATATTCCATTATATAGTTTCCTTATAATACCCTATCAAATCATGCATGTGTTCGTTGTAATACTCTTATACTCCTTATAATACTTATTTCCTTGGAATACCCTGAAATTGGGCAAATGAAAGATGCCCGCCCGCTCGGGAATTGTGACGATTTAGAATTTATTTCTAAGTTAACTCAAATTTCTGCTGAGTTATTAAATTGGATTATAATAGTTTCTATGGAGTCTATTGAATGTGATATATGTGTGTGTATGCGCATATTACTCATCACCGAAGCATCCATCAGTTAAGCCATGCTGATCCGCTTCAATTGATCGCCTGGCTTTAGGTGAAGCTTTAGGTGAAGTCTCAAGCAATAGGCTTGGGCTTAGACCTGCGCTCAGGCTCAGGCTCAGGCTAACACTTGAGTTTAAGCTTAAACTTAAACTTAAAATTAGGCAAAACTTGGCTTGGCGCAGTTAGGAATGGGCACCACAAGGTGTTGAGCCTTAAGCTTTAAGTCGGAATTGGCCTATAGTCAGGCCTAGGCTTAGGTTTAGGCTTGAACTGTGGTGCAGTGCAGTGCAGTGCAGTTGCAATCATGGGGGCCAAGGGGGGGGGGATTAGGCGAAAGCTTTCCGAGGTTCCAAATCGCTTTAAAATCTTCACTTTAAAGTCTCAGAATGAATTGCTGTCCCGGCGTTAAGAAATGACTAGTTATGTTGAGGAGCAGATTTCAGGTGAGCAAGATGCGGGCATTTTGGGATGGATTTCTAGTTTGGAACAATAATAATAATAATAATAATAATAATAATAATAATAATAATAATAATAATAATAATAATAATCCGACGAACACCTGGGTGTTGCTCTTCTTAAGAACGTCAAAAAAGGCCAAATCCGAATCAAATCCGAATTCGCGTGACTTCAAGCAATCTCATCACAAATATCCAATTCAATTAAAGATATTGCCTTGGCTTCTGCCGTCTTCTATCGCTTTACTTCCACTATTATAGTTTTACCTTGCTTTCTATGCTATAAGGCTCTTAGCTAGCTAGCTTGGGCAATGGATAGCGCTGGAAAAATTTCGTGACTATCCATATTCGTTGGTATTTTTTTACCCGGCACCCGGTACCCGGTACCCGAAAATGTTAATTTTTGAGAAATTCATTCTCAAAGATACCCGAATCCCTTTCCCAAGCTCTTGCCGGATTCCTGTACCTGAAGAGTTTTTCGAACTGACGATGAGATGTTTAAATTTTTTGGAATTTCAGTCGTTTAGTATCCTGAATGTTGAATTCTTGAAAAGGTGAGTGTCTTCTGTGAATTATTAATGAAAATGAGTGAGTTTGATTGATTTTGATCATCTAGTGATCATTTTGATCATCTAGTGATCATTTTGATCATCTAATGATCATTTTGATCATCTAATGATCATTTTGATCATCTAATGATCATTTTGATCATCTAATGATCATTTTGATCATCTAATGATCATTTTGATCATCTAATGATCATTTTGATCATCTAATGATCATTTTGATCATCTAATGATCATTTTGATCATCTAGTGATCATTTTGATCATCTAGTGATCATTTTGATCATCTAGTGATCGATTGATCTAATCAATTTAATCAATTGCTATGATTTGAAATGATTACTGATATAGTAGCGCCACTCCGGCATATATTTTTACATATTTACAAAATTTTGGCACATATTTTTTGGAAATTTTTCACATTCCAAATTTTTTCGTCTCTTTTCCATGGAAATTCCATGAAAACATGAAAATTTTGTGTGTTTTCAGGTGGAAAATTTGGAAAAAATTCCTCTCGTCGTGTTGAATCTCGTCATCAATAGACGACAGGAAAACGTCACTTAATTGATTGTTTGCTGTTTGCTTGTGTTTGCGCTGAATATGAATCAACAGAAGCAATTTTGTGTTATGACACGAATCATTAAGCGTTTAATTAATTAAGTAATTAATTAGAGAAGTTTTACTCAGATGCAAATGTCGCTATGCAAATTGCGCCTGATCAATCGACCGCTCTGAAACAGTAGCAGTAGCAGTAGCAGTAATTAAAGCGAATCATCCGAATTATTCAGCGAAATCAAGCCCAATTAAGGAAACAACAACTCGAAAGACTTCTGCGGAAAAACGGCAAATAAATTCGACTACTCTCAAGGGTCTGGGAATGAAATGAATTTATTTGTTTGATTTGATGTGAGTTGTTGTCTTCTTTTTAAAAAATATCTTCTGCAAATCTCAAGTTTGATGTGGTAGTGAAGATTCAGTGAAAAATCAACTAATCGTAAGGCAAGCGCAATGGATTTAGGTGAATCGTTAATCGGATTTACCAAATCTGGCCTAGTTGAAAATCCAGGAAACCAGAAAGTAAACTAAACCGCAAAAAAAATCAAACAAACAAAATTTTTGACGCCAACGGCAAGGTTTTAGAGGAGTAGATGCTTATTCGAAGCAGGCAGGCTGACTGGACTGGACTGGACTGGGACAGGCATAAAGCGATGGATATTAGCTTAGGCTTTCACCAAAAGCAAAACTTTTGAGGAAAAGATTTCAGATTTGGGATTTGGGATTTAGGATTTGGGATTTGGGATTTAGGATTTGGGATTTAGGATTTGGGATTTAGGATTTGGGATTTGGGAATGTATAGCAACCGTTTGCGATTTACGGAAGGAAAACACTTGGCAAATTCAAAATTTTTGCTTACTAGCTAATCCACTAGAGATTTCGATAAGCTCTCACGTTAATAGCTACTAGCTATGTGCCTGCATGCTTCCTGTCGTCTTCATAAAGCCGTTTGACTCTGGCCATGACGATAAGCTGAGTGTGTTGACTTTTTTGGATTTCTTCAGCTTGAATCTTAGATTTCCTGGCTCACCTTGTTGGAGCCGAGCAGCTAAACTGAAATACTGCAGATGAAGATGGAGTAAGTGGAGAGGGAGATCGAAACATGGCCAAAGTTACTTAAGGTAGTTGCGAGTTAATTAATTAAATGAATGTAACTTAAATAATTAATTAAGTAACTAAATTAATTGCCTGACTGCCCGCAATTCTGCTCGTTTACACCTCTAATTGCCACTTCAATCATCAAATCGAATCGAATGGAATCCATCCTCCCTATATCCATCCATCCATCCTCCCTATATCCATCCATCCATCCATCCTCCCTATATCCATCCATCCATCCATCCATCCTCCCTATATCCATCCATCCATCCATCCATCCTCCCTATATCCATCCATCCATCCATCCTCCCTATATCCATCCATCCATCCATCCTCCCTATATCCATCCATCCATCCATCCTCCCTATATCCATCCATCCATCCTCCCTATATCCATCCATCCATCCATCCTCCCTATATCCATCCATCCATCCATCCTCCCTATATCCATCCATCCATCCTCCCTATATCCATCCATCCATCCATCCTCCTATATCCATCCATCCATCCATCCATCCTCCCTATATCCATCCATCCATCCATCCATCCTCCTATATCCATCCATCCATCCATCCATCCTCCCTATATCCATCCATCCATCCATCCTCCCTATATCCATCCATCCATCCATCCTCCCTATATCCATCCATCCATCCATCCTCCCTATATCCATCCATCCATCCTCCCTATATCCATCCATCCATCCATCCTCCCTATATCCATCCATCCATCCATCCTCCCTATATCCATCCATCCATCCTCCCTATATCCATCCATCCATCCTCCCTATATCCATCCATCCATCCTCCCTATATCCATCCATCCATCCATCCATCTTTTTATCCATCTTCTTTGTGCAATCTGAGAGCTAGGAGAGCCGCGAGCCGCCGCCTAGCTAGCTGAGGTGGTGGTGAACTGCTGTGAGCTGAGCTCAGCTGAGACAACAATTGAAGGCTATAGTGAATGCATCCATCGCTCGCTCGGATGATCGTTAGCCTTTTGAGATGGCGGCGGCGGCTGCGGCACCTCAAATCGCAGCTAATCGCTCGGCAAATCCACTTGATCTGAGCTTTATTGCCGACTCTCTTTGTCGTTGCGTTGTCTTATCTGAATCTTAAATCTCATCATGTTCATCCAATAACAGCCCTGATTAATAGCGCTTATTATCGATAGTGATATTGCTGCTATTATTGTTATTATTATTGTTGTCGTTATTTTTATTATTATTTTTATTATAGTTATTATTGTTTTTAATATTATTATTGATCACAATATGGGCTCAGAGCTTGATGTGACTAGTCGAATGAAATAATATGATGGAAATCAATTCATTTGAAAACATCAAGTCATCTGAGTTGTTTGCTAGACTGAAGCAATTATGTATTATCGGGATAAGAGCGGATTAGAGGAGGAGGAAGGCATTGAGATTGTGAAAATCACATGAGATATCAGCCTAGAGGCTGCTGTCTTGCCTGGGCTTGGCATATCTTTCATCTGATTTGTTATTTTGCGCTATACACCTGTATATCCGCGTCACTTTAGTGTATTGTTAATGTTATTCGATAGTTTTATAAGTTAATTGATTGATTGATTGATTGATTGATTGATTGATCAGCGTTCCATACTGATCAATCAGTAACCAGTAGCTGCTGATTGTGTTGAAAATTTGTTCGTTTTCCCGCAAAATCACTCAATTTTCATGGCGAATGTGAAATTTTTAATTGGTTTATTTTTTTTGGGGGGGGGGGAAGAGAGCAAAAATCAGAATTTTCATTTGAATTAATGAAAAATTTTGCGAAAATGCCACTAAATTTCAAAAAAAATCAAAAATTTAAATTGTTTGTTGATCCGTCCAGCTCGCATCAAATGATTTTAATTTCCTGACTGCCACACTACCGGCTAGCTGATCAATCAATCAATCAATCAATCAATCAATCAATCAATCAATCAATCAATCGATCAATCAATCAATCAATCAATCAATCAATCAATCAATCAATCAATCAATCGATTAATCAATCAATCAGTCGTGCTGTCATTGCGTAGTGCAACAACCTCTTCGTCCACTAATTGATCTCAACACTAAAATACTCTTTTCATGCTCCTTAGAAAAAAATTTTTCAATTTTTAGAAATTTTGGAAAAAATAAAAAATGAAAAATGAAAATTCAAAAAAAGAAAAGAAAACAGAGTGAGAACAAACGAACGAAGTGAAAAGTTTTTGAAAATAATTGCTTACTATTAGGAAAATTCGAGGTTTTGAAAAAATTAGTTTTCAAAAAAGAAACAAAAAATTGGAATTTGAAATTTGAATTTGAAAATTTTTAAATTTTAAATGAACTGAAATCGAATTTTAAGTGTTTGTCGTAAAGCTGAGTTGAGCTGAGCCAATCATAAGACATTAGATATTATGGATGATGTTAAAGTCTCGTGCTGATTGCACTTAAAGTAAGAAATTTCACTTAATTGCTTGACTAATTAGGACGATTACCTGGATTCAGGTAATCCAGGTAATCTTCCTAATTAGTCAAGCGATTAGGTGAAATTTCTCACTTTAACTGCAATCAGCACCTAATCGATGATGTTAAACTCTCGTGCTGATTGCACTTAAAGTAAGAAATTTCACCTAATTGCTTGACTAATTAGGACGATTAGTAAAGGAAATTCATTAAAATAAATTAAAAAACAGAGAAAACTAACATAAGTAAAAGCAGTTCTTCACTCGTTGGATATTTTATCTCAGTAATTTAATCTTGGACCATCGAATTCTATGCACTTACAGATGCTCTACTGGCTTAGGCTTATCCCCTTCACGCTTCTCTATTGCAATATGCTTAATCCCTTGGCTTTATCCCGTACAGTCTCTTGTGAGAATATCCATATCCCCTTGGCTTTATCCCGTACAGTCTCTTGTGAGAATATCCATATTCCCTTGGCTTTATCCCGTACAGTCTCTTGTGAGAATATCCATATCCCCTTGGCTTTATCCCGTACAGTCTCTTGTGAGAATATCCATATCCCCTTGGCTTTATCCCGTACAGTCTCTTGTGAGAATATCCATATCCCCTTGGCTTTATCCCGTACAGTCTCTTGTGAGAATATCCATATCCCCTTGGCTTTATCCCGTACAGTCTCTTGTGAGAATATCCATATCCCCTTGGCTTTATCCCGTACAGTCTCTTGTGAGAATATCCATATCCCCTTGGCTTTATCCCGTACAGTCTCTTGTGAGAATATCCATATCCCCTTGGCTTTATCCCGTCCAGTCTCTATTACAATATCCATATCCCCTTGGCTTTATCCCGTACAGTCTCTTGTGAGAATATCCATATCCCCTTGGCTTTATCCCGTACAGTCTCTTGTGAGAATATCCATATCCCCTTGGCTTTATCCCATCCCCCAGCTGTATTATAATATGCTTATCCCTTTGGCTTTATCCCCCCACCCCTATTACAATATCCATATCCCCTTGGCTTTATCCCCCTACCCCTATTACAATATCCATATCCCTTTGGCTTTATCCCCCCACTCCTATTACAATATCCATATCCCTTTGGCTTTATCCCCCACCCCTATTACAATATCCATATCCCTTTGGCTTTATCCCCCCTACCCCTATTACAATATCCATATCCCCTTGGCTTTATCCCATCCCCCAGCTGTATTATAATATGCTTATCCCTTTGGCTTTATCCCCCAGCCTCATTACAATATCCATATCCCTTTGGCTTTATCCACCCCCACCCCTATTGCAATATACATATCCCCTTGGCTTTATCCCCCTACCCCTATTACAATATCCATATCCCCTTGGCTTTATCCCATCCCCCAGCTGTATTATAATATGCTTATCCCTTTGGCTTTATCCCCCAGCCTCATTACAATATCCATATCCCTTTGGCTTTATCCACCCCACCCCTATTGCAATATACATATCCCCTTGGCTTTATCCCCCCACCCCTATTACAATATTCGTATCCCTTTGGCTTTATCCACCCCCACCCCTATTGCAATATCCATATCCCTTTGGCTTTATCCCCCCCACCCCTATTACAATATCCATATCCCTTTGGCTTTATCCCTCCACCCCTATTACAATATCCATATCCCCTTGGCTTTATCCCACCCTCCCCAGTCTCCCCTCATAATATCCTCTTATATCCGTTGCAGCTGCCGCTGCCTTATCCATGTTAACAGATTTTCATTTAATTTAATGCCCACTAAGTCGGATGGTTTTTATAAAAGTCGCCCATAATCCTTACACCAAAAAAAAAGCACAGAGCCATCAGTAATAAACTGCAAAGCGTTTGTGACTTCAACATAAACAACTCATAAAATTGAAAAGTTGAATAGTTCATCGAATTTTTGAGAAAAATCAGGAAAATAAAAACTAAAAATTCCACACGGCTAATGGAACGTAGCTAAAAATTTGAAAAATTTTCAAAAAATCCACCAAAAATATTTTCAGTTAAAGTTAGAAGAGCGTCGAGTTGAACGGGCAATAAATGCGGAATGCATTGACTAATTGAACGAATGTTTTAATCCTTTATCCTTTAATATAGTCGCGATGGTTGTGTTCATTAGCTTTAATTGACGGCATCGTAATTGGGATTTGGATTTGGATGTGGATTTGGATTTGTTTTAGACAGGTGAGATCTGGTGATTAGTCAGTCCGTCTGCCTGCCTGCAGCTATAAAAGTTTGGAATTTTTAGAGATTGATCGGAAAATATTGCGATTTGACGATTGTTCTGTGTTCAGTTGTTTAATCAGCTAACGCCAGCCAGCCTGGATGTGTAAGATCCGTCTGGATCAGTCAGATCAGTCTAGATCAATCGGATCAGTCTAGATCAGTCTAGATCAGTCGAATCAGTGAGATCAGTCCGGATCTGTAAGATCCGTCTGGATCAGTCGAATCAGTCGAATCAGTGAGACCAGTCGAATCAGTCGAGATCAGTCGAATCAGTAAGATCAGTCTAGATCAGTCAAGATCAGTCGGATCAGTAAGATCAGTCTAGATCACTCTGGATCAGTCGAATCAGTAAGATCAGTCTAGATCAGTCGAATCAGTCAGATCAGTCGGATCAGTAAGATCAGTCTAGATCAGTCGAATCAGTCTAGATCAATCGAATCATTAAGATCAGTCTGGATCAATCGAATCAGCAGGATCAGTCAGATCAGTCGAATCAGTAAGATCAGTCTAGATCTGTAAGATCAGTTGGATCAGTAAGATCAGTCTAGATCATGTAAGATCAGTTGGATCAAGTCTAGATCAGTCTGGATCTATAAGATCAATCCAGATTATATCCTCTTAGCCAAATCCTAGTTTAAACCTTAGGGTTAATTAATGATTTAGTAATTTTTTTAAAATTTAAGTTGTCTTTATTTGTTTTTGATAAAACTTTCGCGATCATCTCATTTAGATTCTTATGATTATTCTGCTATTATTATGGGTTTGAGCGTTGTTTCGTAGTCGTTTCTTCATCTCACTGCTTAGTTTTCATTAAATTCTACTTTTATTATTATTATTATTATTATTATTATTATTATTATTATTATTATTATTATTATTATTATTATTATTATTATTATTGTTATTATGGCTATTATCCTCAGAATACATCCTTTGAAAGGCCGTCTACCCCATCCAATTCTCAAATAATAGCAGTCTACTCTTTGAAACAGTCCAAAAACCCAGCCAGCTCTGAATGCCAACAGATACAAAACGCTTAGCGAGCTTAGCTAAACTTAAGCCAAACTGGACCGATTTTCCTCATCCGGCCTTATATATCCATCTTGTAATCCCTACATCCATCCATCGTCAATGGGCAGGGAGGATTTGTGTGATCCTTAAGGAACTAGGAAACTGGTAGCGGAACTAAAAAAGGCTGGTTTTACGCTGAAATTTTACTCGTTTGACTGCTGAGTGATCATTTGGATCAAAATATTTTGTCGCAGTGAATGGCGCGATGAGCTGGTGTATGGAATGATGATGGTACTGAAATAGAGAGTAGTTAAGTGAAATAGAAACGATAGAGTAAAGGGTCGTGGTGTGGGGATGGTGGGTTTTGAGGGTGTGATTGATGTGTTCAGAGGGCGTGAGTTGGATTCGATTCGATTCGATTCGATTATTCTGATAGATTGATTGATTAGTCGATTATGCAAATTCTTTGACTAATTGTTTGATCTCATTAATGAGATAAACACAGCAATATCTCAATTCAACAGATACTCAAAAGCGGCTTATCAGTTTCGTCAAATATTGAAAACGTAGCTAAAAATAACTAACTGAATCACTAAAATAAGCAAATAACTAAAGTAAATGCGCTTGGTGAATGAATCAAAACAACACGCGAATGCGATCAAATAGGATTATCGAAATTCGAGTGTCAGCAGGATTGACTGAATCCTTGATCATTTGTGAGTGATGTGAGGAAATGCAAAAGAAGAAGAAATAAACTTGTGAATGAGTAAATTTCAGCGTGATTAGGGCGTGAGACGGTCAGCGAAAGCCTAAGCCTAAGCCTAAGCCTAAGCCTAAGCCGTATTCATTAGGTTGGTTGCGCTCGATGCCTCTGGATAGGATTTAGCTTTAAGGGCTCTTATCCGGATAATTTTAGCGTGCGTTTGTTATGTAAATTTTTGAGAGGTCTTGAACGCTTGAAATCCTATCAAGAGGATCAATCAGTGGATTTGCTTAAGAGGATAGGATAATCCAGCGAAATCCTCTGATCTGAGGTTATTTATCCAGATCTTAGCGAGTCTCTCTAGAGACTAATGAGAGAAATTAATTCAGAGGTGACTTTGCAAGATAACTTTAATAATAGTAATTAGGTGCTGGTGGTGATTAATCTAAAATTTAACGTCTTTCACTGGATTCATTTGTGACTTCATACTGTACTTTTGGCTTATTTTTTGGCTTTTCAAAATTTTTTCACCTGAAAATAGAAAAATTTTCTATTCTAGATCTTTGCCGTATGTGAAGTCTTTCCAACTGCTTTTGACTTTTGAATTTAATTTTGACTTCTAAATTTCGAATTTCAGATTCTTAGTGGAAGCCATACTTTTTCTTTGATATTGTTGATGAACTCACAAATGGTTAAAAATGTCATTTGGGAGTTTTTTCAAAAAATTTTAAAAATAATTATCATAATTTTCATAAAATAATAATAATTAGAGGAAATAAGAAATTATTTGCAATCATTAGAAGCAACTATTATTTAAATGTGAACTAGAGCGGGTGTTAAGAAATGAAAGCGGTGGCGGCGGCCAAAAAAAAAACCGGGCAGGTGCGTTGAATATGGCAAATTAGGCGAAAAATTGCTCTGAATCAGTTTAATTTCAGTGACAAAAAGAAAATTTTTTGACATTTTTTGACAAATTAAAATGGCAAATGTCGGAAATGAAACGTGAACGCGTTTGGATATCTGCTTTGTGGTTTCTTTCCGGAACATTTTTCGGAGATTATTTTAAAATTTTGGAAATTTTAAATTTCAAATTTCAAATTTTAAATTTCAAATTTCAAATTTCAAATTTCAAATTCAAAATCCCACTGGAATGTATTTGATGAAATCTTTTATTGCTGTTACCTTTAACCGTAAATCCGCTTATTTGTTTGCGTTATTTTTGGATTTGGATTTGGTGTTTGGTGTTTGGTATTTCTTTTTGAAAATGTTATTATTCGTCGTATTCATTTTGTGGATTTTCTCTCGGTCGACGGCAGCGCTCTATTCAAACGGTTTCCATAGTGATTTCACACGCATGACTAATAAAATTTTCATTTGATCTGATAATAAACATCTAAAAATATCAAATTTGAGCATTTTTAGGCAAAAAATAAATTGTTGAGCGAGGAAATTTGATTTCAAAAAATTTGATTCAAAGTTTTTAAAACACTCACAAATGTTTAATCTAAATGCCCGAATGCGCAGTGGCGATTTGATTTGTGAGTTTAATGAAAAATTTTGTAAAAAATTCGACGATAAATCACTAAATTTGCTTGTCGCTCTCTAAAACAATTATTTACAGTGGTTGACGACGACGACGACGACGACGACGATGACTTAGTTATAATTGATTTGGCGAGTGAGGAGTGGAAATGATTTTCAATTAAATTTGCTTAAAATTAATTTTAAATGATCGTATCGCTTCAACGAAGTAGTTTTTTAAATTACTTTCCATTTGTGAATTTAATTTTGACGTTCAGATTGAATTTCAGATTCTCAAAAGAAGCCGTACTTTGTTATGGATGAACTCACAAATGGTTAAAAATGTCATTTGGGAGATTTTTCAAAAATTTAAAAATTTTGAAATAATTTTCATAAAATTATAATAATTAGAGGAAATCAGAAATAATTTTTTATGATTTGAAGAAATTATTCTACTAAGCGCTATCCTAATTAATCTCGTGCCTATTACGTTTGTGATTTATTTTGAGACACTAAATTTTTTAAAGTTTTGAGTGAATTCCTTTAATTTAAATTGCTCATTAACCATCTCGCTTCCGTTCCATCAAAACTGAGGCCACCGAGCATCGCATTTTGAATTGAATTCTTTTAATAGCTCATTTTGAATTCTTAATTTTTTAGTTTCATTTCATTTATTTCCCTTTGATTAATAGCTTACCTGTGTGAATCTATGGAAATTTTATCGTTGGCATGAATATTCAGCGAATAGGACGTGAAATTACCTGCATTACCTGGATTGACCAGGTAATGCAGGTAACTATTCAATAATAATAATATTACCTGCGTTACCTGGATTGAGCAGGTATTACTATTCAATAATAATAATATTACCTGCGTTACCTGGATTGAGCAGGTATTACTATTCAATAATAATAATATTACCTGCGTTACCTGGATTGAGCAGGTATTACTATTCAATAATAATAATATTACCTGCGTTACCTGGATTGAGCAGGTATTACTATTCAATAATAATAATATTACCTGCGTTACCTGGATTGAGCAGGTATTACTATTCAATAATAATAATATTACCTGCGTTACCTGGATTGAGCAGGTATTACTGTTCAATAATAATAATATTACCTGCGTTACCTGGATTGAGCAGGTATTACTATTCAATAATAATAATATTACCTGCGTTACCTGGATTGAGCAGGTATTACTGTTCAATAATAATAATATTACCTGCGTTACCTGGATTGAGCAGGTATTACTGTTAAATAATAATAATATTACCTGCGTTACCTGGATTGAGCAGGTATTACTATTCAATAATAATAATATTACCTGCGTTACCTGGATTGAGCAGGTATTACTATTCAATAATAATAATATTACCTGCGTTACCTGGATTGAGCAGGTATTACTATTCAATAATAATAATATTACCTGCGTTACCTGGATTGACCAGGTATTACTATTCAATAATAATAATATTACCTGCGTTACCTGGATTGAGCAGGTATTACTATTCAATAATAATAATATTACCTGCATTACCTGGATTGACCAGGTATTACTATTCAATAATAATAATATTACCTGCGTTACCTGGATTGAGCAGGTATTACTATTCAATAATAATAATATTACCTGCGTTACCTGGATTGAGCCAGGTATTACTATTCAATAATAATAATATTACCTGCGTTACCTGGATTGAGCAGGTTGTCATCAAACGATATTATTGATAATTTTACTATTGACTCCACTATTATTATTGATATTACCGTTATTATTATTATTACTATTATCATTATAATTATAATAATATAGCTATTATTATTATGATTATTATTATTATTTATTGTTATTATTATTATTATTATTATTATTATTATTATTATTATTATTATTATTTAGCTGTCGTGAAAAAAAGTGTTTTCGCAAGGAATTTCACTCGAAATCTTTAATTTACGTCTGAATGATATCTAATGAGGTGTCCCAATATTTCATTCAAACACTTAAAAATAGCACGGAAATGGCTCTGAATGGTGGCGGTGGTTTTAGGGGTGAAATGTGTGTGGAATATAATATAAATGTGGTTATGGGGTGGGTTTGTTTAGATGAATGGGGGATGCTTTGTGGGGATATAACGGGATTTCAATTGAATTCGAGATTTCAATTGAATTCGAGATTTCAATTGAATTCGAGATTTCAATTGAATTCGAGATTTCAATTGAATTCGAGATTTCAATTCGAGATTCAATATAACGAGATTTCAATTGAATTCGGTGGCTGGATAAATTATATTCCAATCGTTAAAAAAAACCAGCAAAATAGTGCTGATTGTAAGCTTTTAGCGAAAAATCTAGCCCAAATTTGGTAAATTTTTAGGTATTTTTTGTGATTTCCCGATCTCGCGACAGTTTTCCCACCCAGTTTTCCCAACCATACAAATGGTGGCTTTACCCAGGGAACTGGGTAAACTTACTCGTTGTTTTTGGTTTTTTTTGGGTAAAACTACACCAATTTAGTGGCTTGAGCAAGCGATTTGGATTTTGGATTTGGGCTGTGAGTGAGTTGGCTGTTGGAAATCACATAATATGAGTTTGAAGTGATGATAGTGTTTACCTGATTGCTTGATTTTTGGTTTCTTTTTTTTGTTTTGTTCGAATCTGACGAATCCAGCGAAAAAAAATTTTTTTTGGGTTTTTTTTGGATTTAGTTAGCAATCTGGGGCTTTGGGAAGGCCAGCCAGCCAGCCCGCCCTCCTCGTGATGTGAGCAGATTATTAAACGCCGGCCAGCGTCACTAATCGGTATCATTCTGAAAGGTTGCTGACTGCCTAGGCTCCGTATGGCTCTCCTCTATATTGAATTTAAGCGCTCATCATCAATAAATATCCGCTGTGGATATAGTAAAGTAGGATTTATAATGAATTTTTAGAGTGTCATTTGATAATTCACATGCATCCTGCTTGCCTGCTTGCCTTGCATTGAATTTAGGAATTGACAACGTCTAATGTGAGAGGGCACTAGTGGCTAGTCATTGAATTCATTTCCTGGATTTTATTAATCCGTCGGGATCGATCTGCTGGATTAATGATATCCATCCTTACATCCAGCTATATCCTTACTTACATCCGTCCATCTGTCCGTCCGTGTATGCATCCGGTGAAATTAATGAAATCCATTGGAATTTTCGGTTGTTTTCCGTTTGAAAATGAATTTTTTTTGAAAATTTAAAATTTAAAATTTAATTCACTTGAATTTGAAGTTTGATGTTTGATGTTTAGATGAATTGAATTTCAAAATGATATTTTTTTGCAAAATAAATGAAATTTACTTCAGATGATTAATGAAGTGCTGCTGCTCTGTAGGGTACGGTATGCTTATTGAGTTACTTCTTTCGTTGGCAGTAATGTTTTACAGTAATAGCGAGTGTTTTTTCGTTTTGTAGGGTTTTTTTAAAAATTTTTCATTTTCACTTTAGAAAATTGGTAAGTGCATGTGATTTGACAATTAATTTGTCGTGACTCTAACAGGTGATTGGGATATGGGCGGATTTGGATGTGTGGTACCTATGGGGATTTAGGATTTCAGTGGATTTATATTTGTGAAAATTTATTTATTTATTTATTTATTTATTTATTTATTTATTTATTTACTTATATATATATATGTCTGAATTGCCGAAGCTGTCGTATTTTTCAACTTTTGAGCTCTATTTGAAAGCGTTTCGCTTCGTATCTTCTTCGTATCGTACGCGACCAGTCCTGAAATGATTCCAGTTACGCTGTCCAATTTAATTTTTTCACATTTCAGGTTCCACATTTTAGATTTTTAATTTCAGGTTTGCAGATTTCTGCGAAATGTGCTAAACGTGAAATTTATTTGAAAGGTGGTGCAGGTTTTCAAAAAAAAAAAAATAATTTTAAAAAGATAAAAGAAGGGGAATAAAATCGCAAAACCCGGCAAATCGCAACAATGAACTGTAACGATGAACGTGAATTCTTCAACGAGAACGACACTACCGTAATCGCCGTCCTCACCACACTCCACGATTTTCAGCAGTGAGTTTGGAAATTTTGGAAAATTTGGAAAATTTTGGAAAATTTGGAAAAATTTGGAAAATTTGAAAATTCTGGAAAATTTTCTCTCCGAAACGAAAAATTTCTCAATTTTCTCGATTTATATTGCAATTATTATTATTATTATTATTATTATTATTATTATTATTATTGTGATGATTAATGCTTTATAATAATAATAATAGATAATAATAATAATAATAATAATAATAATAATAATAATAATAATAATAATAATAATAATAATAGTAATAATAATAATAATAATAATAATAATAATAATAATAATAATAATAATAATAATAATCGTAATAATGATAGATAATATAGTTATCCATTATCATTATTATTATATAATTACATTATCAATAATTATCATATCAATAATCATTATTATTATTATCAATATTATAATATTATTATCAATAAGTCAATAATAATATTACTAATCAATTACTATCAAATAATCACTCAATAATAATAATATCAATAATAATAATAATAATAATAATAACAATAATAATAATAATAATAATAATAATACTAATAATAACACCGCAAAAGCACCAAACACCAACCAACCAAACCTATCGATCACCCCAAAACCTCCCACTACCCCCACCACCCAAACCCACCCCAATCAATCACCAAAACGCATCAGATGCATCCAATCACCCCTCAATGCAAACAAACACCAATTAACAATCTCATTAACCCATCGCATTCATTCATTAATTAATTTAATTTCATATTACACAACCAAGCTGATGCTCATCTGCATTGATCACTGATACATTTACATATTGAAAGCGGCGAAGTAATTTGATCATCAATATCGGAGCCTATCAGAAATATAATAATAATAATAATAATGATATTGAGGAATGGAAAATTGATTGATGGTTGACGACCGGGGGGGTAATGACGACCGGGGGGTAATGACGACCGGGGGGTGGGGTAATGACGACCGGGGGTGGGTAATGACGACCGGGGGGGTAATGACGACCGGGGGTGGTAATGACGACCGGGGGGGGTAATGACGACCGGGGGGGTAATGACGACCGGGGGGGGTAATGACGACCGGGGGGTAATGACGACCGGGGGGTAATGACGACCGGGGGGGTAAGAGACTAGCAGTGCGGCGGAATGCAAAAATGCTAAAAATTTGGAAAAATTAGAAACTGAATTAGAATTTTTCGTCGTAATCGCGCTAATTTCAGGTTCTACAGTGCATTCCACCGTTACATAAGTCTACTGCTGTGTGTGTTTGGTTTGTGCTTTAATTGTGTACACATTTGGGTGTTGACCAGGCCGAGAATGCTGCAGTCATCGGTGCATACGGTGCTGACTTGTATAGCGATTGCGGACATCGGAACGATGAGCTCGTATTTGGTAAGGAGACTTGATTTGTGTGGGATTAGATGAGTTCAGTTGACGGACGGGATGAGATTGAGCTGACGACCGGGGGGGTAAGGGCAGGAGCAAAAAACTGGGAAAAAATTTGGGAAATTGGACAAAAATTAGAAATTTTTTGGGATTTCGGATAATATTCGTCCTGAATATTGGATAGTTCCCATAAATCTTACAGAAATTTTTTTTGGAATTTGGAGTTTTTTTTTTGAGAGATTGATTTGTTTTAAAGTTTTCAGTTTCATATGATCGCATTTGAATTATTTTCCTATAGTATTCGCGCGGAAAATTTGGAAAAATTTTTTATTTTTCAGATCTATTTGTTGAGGTATGAGTTTGGTCGATCGTTGGAAAATGGTTACCCGTACGGGTGGGTACTTTTCCTGAAGCTACACGCTGCGTTCAGCATTGCTCTACATGCGATCTCGTTATATTTGGTGGTGTTTATGGCCTATATACGGTTGTGTGCGATTCGGGCCAGGAATTCACGTTGGCTTCAAACACATCTGGCCGGGTTGGTTTGCGGCGACTTTCCCGGGAATTTTCGGGGACTTTTCGCGGGAATTCCGGGGAAGTTTCAGAATCAGTATGGAAAGCGTGTGTTTTCAGCTTCACTTCGCTGATGATAGCGACCGTTGTGTTCGTTTTGTGCATACCGACACTGTTAGCACATGAAATTTACCCGCAAAAACGGGTACTTCCCGGCGGGCATCGTTCGGGAAGCGGGCAAGCCGATCACGATCGCCAATACACTGCGGCGCCAGTGGAAACAAAATACAGCATTGGATTCTCGGCGATGGTTCTTCGGAATAATTGCGCTTTGCTAAAGATGAATCTGTGGCTAACGGGCATCATGCTTAAGGTACTGTCTTACTGTACTGTCTTACTGTAAAGTTAAAACTTGATGTGGTGCGAAATTTATCAATTTCGTAAATTTTTTTCATTTTTTCCATTTTTCATTTTTCCATTTTTTCCATTTTTCATTTTTTACTATAGAAATATGGGTTTGATACATTCAAGTCGACCGTCATCTCAAGTTTGCCCGGAAACATATTGATGTTTGTACATCAATCGATTGAGCAGAATCTCTGCTTCCTGAAAATGCAAAGCTCAGTGGAAAATTCCGCCTCTACGAGGAGATATGGCCGGTTTTCTGATGCCATAGGGGTTGGCAGATTCAAACCTACCGTACTCTCATAGTCAGCTTTGACCAGTAACATATCAATTTCTTCACACCAATCGATCGAGTCCGTTTGGATGGAATTAAAGGAATCGATGCAGCGCTAAATTTCAGCGAAACAAACTAACTCCGGAAAATTTTTCTGGAAAATCGAAATTTTTTTTGAAAAATCGAAATTTTTTTTGAAAAATCGAAATTTCTCTAAATGAAGTGAAATCGAACAGAGCGAAAATTCACCAGAGATCAGCCAGCGGCAACCGCAGCCATATGTTTTTTTTCAAAAACTGAAATTGAATGTGAGTGACCAAGAAATATCCTGAAATTAATTTTTTCCGATTTCAGGCAGTACCATGCTTTCTGCTACTCTGGTTAACATTTGCATTGCTGTTGAAACTGCGTGCAAATCGGAAGAAGCGTATGCGTTTGTTAGGGTTGAATAGCAGCTCAAAATCAAAAGATGGCCAATCGTCACTACGTGATCGTACCACATCGATGCTTCTGTTGATGTTGTGTGTTTTCATAGCCACTGAACTACCTCAAGGTGTTATGGCCATTCTGAACGGTTGGTTATTTTCTTACCGACCAGATGGTAAACTTAAACCAGCTCCTTTCCCGAACCGGTTATGCGGCATTCGATTTCGGGCGCAAAACTTTCCCGTCCGGGAACGGCACGGCAACCCTCCGATCCCGTGCGGGAACGCAACAATTAAGTGACTGATGGTTTGGTGCAGCTCTACCTCTGAGCTGTTTCGGTGGATTTCGAGGTCGCGGTGGCGCGACCCCTCAGCCACAGTCTCCTAAAGAGACCTTATCAAGAGCCGCTTTCAAGATTTCGGTGGCTTTCTAGCAGTTTTTTAGCACTTCAAAATTTTTTTTGGTTTGTGGTGTTAGCTGGTACGAAGGCCAAATTAATTAATTTAGTTTATGCACACAAATAACTAAAGAGGATAACGATGATTGAATTGAGTGGTAATCCAACTGATGACTGAGCCAGATGCCGGTGATGGAGACTAGAATAACTAGGGCTGACCATACGGAATACGGGTCTACGACAATTGACCAAGCGACAACTGTCAGCACGACGTTTCGCCACAAAAAGTCGGTCACACAAACTTCGTTTGGGTTCAACGTAAGCCTAAGCCTCAGCGTAAGCCTAAGCGTTCGCACTGCGAACCTAGACGAAGTTTGTGTGACCGACTATTTGTGGCGAAACGTCGTGCCGACAGATGTCGCTTGGTCAATTGTCGTGTTCCCTACCGAATACACCAACAACACACTAACTAGGCTGACACTGGGCACTGAGACTGGTACTGACATCAACTGATATAAGTACACGATTGAGGATTTGTTGCCCGCCTTTTGGGTAACTCTTTGGGCAGATCTTCTGGGAATAAGACGGACGGGTAAATATTGACTAATACACAGCAACTGATATAACCACACTGAGCTAGTGATTGAGATTAGCTGATTACGAAGTGGTGGTCACGAGTTGCCAACGGTGGCCAGGGAACACACGATATGCCAACAAGCACTATAGAGAAACACACAAGAAACCACAAACAATAAACTAGAGATCACCGGTTTATCCCACAATATCACCATTCAGTTCACAGAACTCATTATTTTTTGAGGGTTTCCGGAATGTCCGGTTTAAAATTGAGAGTTTGAGCTGGAAAAACGGGAAACTGACGAGATTCCCGGGCAAATTTTTGGGCTTCTGTTTTTTTCAGCGATCTACACGGAACAATTCCATTTGTATGTATACCTCACGCTTGCGGACGTTTTGGATGTGTTGTCGTTGATCAATTGCTATGTGGGATTTACAGTGTTCTTTTGCACGTGCACACGCTATCGTCAAACTCTGCTGACGTTGTTCCCGAAACGATGGTAGGATTTTCAATATTCTAGCCGAAGTTGCCTTTTACCCAAAATATTACCCGAAAAATTACCCGTCACTTTATTCACACACTATAAGCCAGAATATTTTCCGAAATCTACCAAAAAAACATTACCCTATGAGCCGGTCAAATTACCCGGAATAAGTAGCTCTCAGTGAACATTATTCTCATTAATAATGGCAATAATAATAATAATAATAGTAATAGTAATAGCAATAATGATACTGATCACTTCCCAAAAATGATTTTGGGAAAATTTGCCGAAAAAACTCGAAAAATTTTCCCGTAAAACTGAAAATTCCAGTTTCCAATTTGCAAACTGCCCGAATTGCAGTTGTGTGTTCGTGAGTGCACTGAAATCAAAGTCGAGCTCTCGAGACGTTGTCGAAGAGGCGCTGCTGAAGAATGTCGACGAAATGAAAGTGAATCTGAAAGCCGAGGACAGAGCGGAGCGCTTGCCTGGCCCCAAAAGGCGCCACCTGAATGAATTGCTCGACGTTTCGGCGGCCGTTCCAACCCAACAAACCACTATCACCAACGGAACAGCGACCAATTTCACCACGGTGTTGGGTGATACTGAATGTGGTGAGGACGATAATGACGACGATGGTGATGATGCTTTTGTATAGTCAGGCCCTCACCTGACTCTAAACCGAGACCCTGACCTGACCCCTTAACTCCCCCCCCATCCCCCCAGGCCTTCTAAACCCTGTTCACTGCAGGCGATTTAGTTTAGTTGGATTACCTGGATTACCTGGATCACCTGGATTGGCAAGCAGCAGGCTGCTATCAAACGTTTATAAGGTTGCTGGCCACCGTCGAATCGTCGAGTTTTGGTCGAATATCCCGCCGAATCTACTTTAATCCCACTTAATCCGAATCTGATATCCCCCCCCCCGCCCTCGATATCTGATAATCCACTGTCCGTCCCGGTGTATACTAATGGATTTGCCTTCTGTTTTCCCCGGTATGGTCGTATAAAAACTTCACAATATTGCTCAATGCTGTAAATATTTATACGTATTTATATAATTTAAAAATAAATACTAATTTTGAGATAAACTCACAAATCGTTGATTTTTGCTATCAATCGATATTTGATCACTGATCACTGATTGATCACTGATTGACTGATAAGATTCGATTTTCGCAATGTGCATTTTTTTCGTGTTTTTTTTGTGTTCACGTTCACATTCATATGTTTGTTTATATGTATATGTATTATATATATATGTGTTCGTATGTGCATTTCTATGTGACGGCAATCGGCAGGCGGTTTCCCAGAAAATCTACCCAAAACTTACCCAAGCAATCAAATACTTTCCCTAGTCTGTACCCAGAATTTGCCCGGGAATTCGAAATTTTCGCCCAGATCTGATCAAGCGGGCTTGCAATTTCGCTGAAAAAGCCCAAAAGCCCAAGCTAGAGGCCTGTACCTAGGCTGTTAACTTAAATTTTGAAAAAGACCTGATGGTGATGGGAGCAGAACGCTCTGGCGAGTCATTTTAGGTGTTCGTTTTAGTGGGATGCCATTTTTTGTGCTGGATGGTAAGAGATGTGTTGATTTTTGTTAATTTTTGTTGTTTTTTTAAAAAAATAATATATTTCAATTTAATTTTGTACATTGTCACGACTAGCGCGATGAGTTGGTGTATGGAATGATGATGGTACTGAAATAGAGAGTAGTTAAGTGAAATAGAAACGATAGAGTAAAGGGTCGTGGTGTGGGGATGGTGGGTTTTGAGGGTGTGATTGATGTGTTCAGAGGGCGTGAGTTGGATTCGATTCGATTCGATTCGATTATTCAGATCGATTGATTGATTAGTCGATTATGCAAATTCTTTGACTAATTGTTTGATCTCATTAATGAGATAAACACAGCAATATCTCAATTCAACAGATACTCAAAATCGGCTTATCAGTTTCTGACACACGCATTTGTGTGTGTTTTTTAAAATGAACTGAAGTGTTCAAAAAAATTCAATTCCTAATTTTTGGAATTGAATTTTGAAAATATTTTTGGCCATATCTAAGCAGCCGCCTGTGATTCAGGCCTCATATTTAAATGCTAGGCAGTACTATGTAAGACCTTTGCCCTAGTGCTCTTAACTCGGAAAAAATTTTTCGAAAATTTTCCAAATTTCTGACCCTCATAACTTGGCTACGGCTAATTGAGATCAGATCAGACCAGATCAGATCAAATCAAATCACTTGCTTTCTTCGAAATTTCGTCGTCGCTGTTGATCACTTGAATCGCTTATCGATTATCGATTATCGATTTAAGCAGCCGCTTATGATCCAGGCCTCATATTCAAATGGTAGGCAGTACTCTATGTATCTAACAGTGAGCCTTGTGTGGCATTTGAATGTAATCGTGAGTAGACCTTGAAGCCATCCTTGAATCTTAGTCCGAGATTCGGCTCAGTTTCAGCCTCTATCCAAGCCTAATCTTCAGATCCTCTAGATCCGATCTAATTAAGTAACAGACTTAATTACATTAATTAATTAGACCCAAGCCCTATCTCCGGGTGCTAGCATAAGATTGTGATAGATTTGGGGCTTCAGTGGACGTTTTTAAAGCTTTTTAGCTATAGATTGAGCGAATTATACTAATTAGACTGCAAAGTACCATATGGTAGCGGGCCTAATCTAATTGTTCATTGCAAGCGAACTGATAATGTGGGATTATCGAGGATAATAGTAATGTTATTAATAATAACAATAATAATAATAATAATAATAATAATAATAATAATAATAATAATAATAATAATAATAATAATGAGCCACACGAAATCATATGAATTATGTTCGAAGCGCCCGAGGGTCCGTCCATGAGTAAGGAAATTCACTTCAGATTGAAATTACTTCTTAATGAAACGGCTGAATTCTTAGTAAGAGTTATGATGGCGATGCGGTATTACTGCGAAGTTATTGATCTATCAAAATTTCGAATCATAAGCCTGATCAACATCAAATCACACTGATTAGATCTGGCCAGATCAGATCAAATCAAATCAGATCACTTGCTTTCCTGAAATTTCGTTGTCGCTGTTGATCACTTGAATCGCTTATCGATTATCGATTATCGATTATCGAGCAATCTCAATCGATCATATCGCTGATCAAGTGATCACTTGATCGCCGGTCAACATGATCATGATCACATGATCCGCTTGTATCTTATCTGTTTTGCTCCTGCTTGATCGTTTTTTGCGGTTTTTTGCCTCCACCGCTCCCCTATACTTCTTTTGCAAATCCCTTCGGTTATCCCTAAAAATCCGACTCTATTTTCAAGGTGAAAATAATTTTTGGCATTTTTGGTCACATCCCACTTCCAAAAGCGTTTCGTTTCATTACCTTAAAATCAAAAAATTTAGAAAGCCCACTAAAATTGGTACCATTTATGCAGAATTCACGATACGATGCCGTGTTTATTGCGGATCTAATCCACTCACGATGTGGATGAATGACAATCCAGTAAAATATTATGTAATTTTGGCTTTACCTCTTTTGGTTAGCTATTTGTGAGTGTTCTGTTCAATTGCTAAACTATATCCATGGATATTAATCTATCCATCCATCTATTTATCCATAAAAGAGAGCAGCCAGTAGGCAATAAGTGGAATGGATGCTGCATGGCTGCTTGAAGACAACAATATAGCAGCTATATATCTATGAAATAATTAAAATTATTGCGTGATACCACCACCACCAACAACAGTAGCAGCACTATACCCTTGTCTTTAGCCGCCTCATCTTCATTGATTAATTATCACACACACACACACAAACCCACTAAGCCTTCTCATTGAGCTAGGCTATTCTATCGTTTGATGATATTATATGCCTATTTGGTTGCTAGTTAGTTTGCTAGTTTGCTTGCGAGTCCGTTGAATATGGTGGTGCGGCTGCTAGAGTAGAGTTAATTTTTCCACTGAAGTCACAAACGTTTTAATTTTTGTGGCTGGCTTTTCACTGGTGAGTGGTGGCAGCCTTTGGCAGTCATTTTGAGGCTAAGGATATGGCCTAACCTAATCTAGGCTCTAATCCAACTTCACATAGTTATATGATCTTCTTTGAGGCATTATCAAGTGTCTATCGAGCTGTTCTATTCGATTTCAGTGCATTGCAGTCGTGGTATGTCGTAAGGCCTTTCAAACGGCTTTCATAGGGTTGGTCTGGCTTTTCAAGGCTCTTTTAGGGTTGGCTGGTTGGCTGGCTAGCTGGTCTCTTATTTATCCGGCTTGCTCTCTGTGTTCTAATTTGCGATAGTGTCTCCATTTTTGGATATATTGTTGTTTGCTTGTTGTTCAAATCATTATATGTATCTATCATCTTCAGTTAGTGGTGGTGGTGGTGGTATGATTGCTCTGATGATCTGATTATGTGATCATCTCTATTTCATTCACATCGTATTCATTCACTCATTAAAATGCTGTCAATGCTATCATCATCAACACACATACATCTATTATTGTGGCAAATCATATTGTGCTTCTTCAAATGGTCTTCTTTTAAAACATTAGCTAGCTAGCTATTTATCCGTCTAATCCATCCATCCATCCGGCCAGCAGTAATATTAATCCAAATGTCATCTATCAGGCCCGGATTTTGTTGATTCCACTCAAGAATAGGGCGTCGTTGACCCATAGCATTTCATATGGCTTCATAGAGGGTCATCGTTCGATGGCTGACCATTGCTTCAGCTTATATTCTGTCCCTAGGCAAGGCCTAGTAACCCTATGAGAGGGTTAATTGAAAGGCCTGAAATCTTTTAAAGATGGTGTTAGTCATTGGAGTTAAAAATATTGCTGTATTGTAGCAAATCTAGACTTGACAATCTAGTGAAGAGAGCCGAAAATCTTAAGCAAAAATCTAGAATTCCAGAGCTTGGAAGACCCCCCCCTCCCTTATCCAAAAGAAAACACCCCCTAGGGGAGTATAGGACTGCAGCCCGTTCTCCTAGGAGAAGGCATTAGCTTAGGCTTAGGTTTAGGTTTAGGCTAGGACCGTCTAAAGTGTAGGCTTTAGACTCTAGAGAGGAGTCTAAAGCTGGAGCTAAAGCTGAAGCTGAAGCTAAAGCTTAAGGTAAAGCTAAAGTTAAGCTCAGTCGAGGGAGTCTATGACTCAATTTCGAGTCTGGACCTCGTTGGCATGAAATGGCTTTGAGTGCGTCTAGAAATTGCGATTTGGATCCAATTTTGGACTGAAGCATAAAACAGGCAGTATTTGCCGTCTCATCCAGTGAATTTTGTGGCCCGTTTGCACTATCGTATCGTTCGTTGTTTGCAGCACTCAATTATTCGTCGTCTCGGCTGCTGATGTCTCACCCATATTGTGAGAATTCAATTGCTTTTGACTGGTTGGTTGGTTGGTTGGTTGGCTGCTTGGTCGTGGCCGAATGATTTTATTGTTTCATCAAATGACTGGAAAGAAAGAAATTAAATTGCGATTGCAATTGCAATTGGCCTTGACACCAGTGGACTAGCGCTGAATTATCGCGTTCGAGTCGGCTTATAGAGCATTTGCACAGGATCGTAGTCAGCTTATGTGTCAACTCTATGCTTTGGTTGTGTTACTGGGGTGGGTTGTGTGGCTGATATTGAGTGGAGTTTATTGGGTGGATAAAATGAGATTAATGGATTTAGAATAGTTATGCTACTAGCATGGTATTAACAAGACACGGACAACAGCAATCGGATGTGTGACTGGACACTAGGGGGGTCGTCGTGATACGACGGTGGAGGCACGATAGAGGACGGGTGAGAGGGCATTGAATATTTTATTGAGGGAACTTTAGAATGAGCAAAAAGCAGGCGACTGGATTTTTTTAGTAAAGCTATCTCAACTGCAGCTGAGGTGCTGCTTGCTCATGATATGCATTAGTTGATCACTATAGATCAATGAATTTGATCACTATAGATCAGCGCATATTATAAATTAGTATAGAAATATGGGTTTGGTACATTCAAGCCTTCCGTTTTCTCAAGTTTGCCCGGAAACATATTGATGTTTGTACATCATTCGATTGAGCAGAATCTCTGCTTTCTAAAAATGCAAAGCTCAGTGGAAAATTCCGCCTCTGCGAGGAGATATAGCTGTTTTTCTGATGTCAAGCCTAAGCCCGGATAAGATAACCGACCGAAATCCTGCAGCTAATCATAAGAGAACCGAAACCGAAGCCAGTAAGACTGCAATGAAATGGCTTCGAATCAATCAAACACAACCGGATCAACGGATATTCAACGGATATTCCGCGAGATTCGCGAGATTTCGCGAGATTTCAATGGTGATTCGACAACACAGAGCAGATAGCGGCCATCAGATAGCAGTTATTAACGCCCAAAAAGCAGAGTCTGCAGCAAATTTTACACCGAATCAGTCAAATATTCTATCGTAATTCACATTATACCGTGGGTATTGATCACGTTAGACTTCAGGTCTACAGCTCGAGCTCTCCGTTTTGTTGGTGTTCTGTGTGAAATTTAACCGAACTCAACAAAAAATTACCAAATGCAATAGCTAAACAGGCCAAAGCGCCCTTTCAGGCGTGTTTTGACCGAAAATTAAGCTTAAGCCTATTATAGTGAAATGCCTTGGATGCCCTTAGCTTTCCAGCTCGTTTCGCAATTACTATCGTTAGTTGAAAGGAAATTGTTTTTTTTTTCGTGCTTTTGCACAGTCCTCTTCCAGATGACTCTAGCTAGGCGGCTCTCGTCTACGACTCTCGACTCTCGACTCTCGACTGCACTCTCGACTCTCGACTCTCGAATCTAGACTGCACTCTAGACTTGCTATCGGATGTGGATGGTTCGGAGAGGAGGCACGTCCACTCTCGTGCAGCCTAAGCCATGCGCTGGCTCTAGCAGCAGGGCTTTTGGTCGTCTTCATTCATTTAAGCTGGGTTTCGCCTCATTGAGAGGCGACAGTGTTTTGTGGCATCATCAGTTCATTATTTTATCTCATTTCCATGCATCTCATCCCATCTCATCGCATTATTTTACCATTTCTATCGGTTTTTTTTTACCATTTATTTTACCATTTCAGCAGTTATTTTACCATTTTAGCAGTTATTTTACCATTTTAGCAGTTATTTTACCATTTTAGTCATTTACCATTTGTATCTTTTTTACTATTTTACCATTTTATCGTTTTTACCATTTATTTTACCATTTTACCGCTTATTTTACCATTTTACCGTTTATTTTACCATTTTAGCATTTATTTTACCATTTTAGCATTTATTTTACCGTTTACCATTTACCATTTGTATCTTTTTTACATACTATTTTACCATTTCTATCGTTTTTTTACCGTTTATTTTACCATTTTTACCGCTTATTTTACCATTTTACCGTTATTTTACCATGTTTATTTTACCATGTTATTTTACCATTTTAGCATTTATTTTACCGTTTACCATTTACCATTTGTATCTATTTTACATACTATTTTACCATTATTATCATTTTTTACCGCTTATTTTACCATTTTGGCATTTATTTTACCATTTTGCCGGTCTCTTCAGTATTTGGGGTTGCATTCCATTTTGGCTTGTGAGCATCCTTTTTTTTGGAGTTTTTCATTTTTTTTTGGTCTCCTCAAATTTTCGGTCACTTACCCGAATCACCCAAATCACCCAAATGAAGCCAAAATTTTAGGCTATAGGCTGACAGTGTGGGTAGCCAGGCCTATAGCTAGTTTAGGCTACACGCCACTGGATTCGATTGATCTCAGATCAGTTGATTTCAGATCACTGAATTTGATCTCGCCTCAGCATTTTCTATGATCATCAATATCACCTATTTGACTCGACTATGCGATAGAATTGTTACCGATTGTGTTAATGCTTGCTTTTATGAATCAGTGAAATTCTTGTGGAATTTTCACTTGATAAATCACTTGTTATCTTAATCTTAGCGCTCGCTGGCTGATCTGGTGATTGATCTGATACTTAATCATATTGATCTGGTGATTGATCTGATACTTAATCATATTGATCTGGTGATTGATCTGATACTTAATCATATTGATCTGGTGATTGATCTGATACTCAATCATATTGATCTGGTGATTGATCTGATACTCAATCATATTGATCTGGTGATTGATCTGATACTCAATCATATTGATCTGGTGATTGATCTGATACTTAATCATATTGATCTGGTGATTGATCTGATACTTAATCATATTGATCTGGTGATTGATCTGATCCTTAATTGTATTGTTTTGTTTTTCGTTTCGTTTCGATTCGAGTCGTTGCTTTGATTACTTTTTTGAATAAAATTACTAAAATTGCTGCAAAAAATTTTGATAGAGATGGCAGCAAAACGCCTTGCCTTTAGTTAGGCCAGAAATGGTGAAAAAGGCGATCGCCTAAGCCTAAGCCTAATGCCTAAGCACTTGAATGGTATAGCGTTATTTAATGAATTAATTTCCTCTCGTTTGCTTTCGCTGGCCTTATCTTGCCCTCGGCCTTGCTGACTGAAATAAGAAGGGGGCTGAGGGGGGGTGAGTAGGGTGAGGAGGGTGAGGGGGTGAGGGAGGGTGAGGGGGTGAGGGGGGTGAGGGGTGAGGGGGGGTGAGGGGGTGAGGAGGGGGAGAGGGGGGGGTGAGGGGGTGAGGGGAGGGGGGTGAGGGGGGGTGAGGGGTGAGGGGGTGAGGGTGAGGGGGTGAGGGGGGTGAGGGGGAGGGGGTGAGAGGGGGTGAGGGGGTGAGGAGGGGGTGAGGGGTGGGAGGGGGGGTGAAACTCAGCAACGGAATAAACCAGATCACTTGAATTATATAGTACCATGTGGAAGAATTATAGTTTTATGTGTTATTTGATAAAATAAATATTTATGTGTGTAGTTAATAGCAAAATTTTTTGCGTTTTCTAACAGCACAAAACTGAGAAAATTTCCGCGAGATTCCACATGATCCACAAATTGTGGTGAGTGTGATCAATTTTTTGATCAGTTTTGATCAATATTGATCAGTTTTTGATCAGAATTGATCAATTTTGATCAGTTTTTCGGTGGAATAGATGAAGTTGGCTGGTAAATGAATAGAATTTCGATCGTTTCTTCATCAGTATCCTTGAAGAGAAGTTTGAAAAAATTTTTAAAATTCCAAAAAAATTGAAAAAATTCAAATTCAGTGTTTGTGTCTGCGTTCAAATCATGTTAATCCAGTTCATCCAGTGGAAATTTATGCCTTTGCTAATCTCAATTGTTTATTTGAGTGTTCCTGTTGTTGGATGTATCATTAAAGCTGCCAGGCTTAGAGACGGCTTCCTCTCAAGCGGCTAAACTTCCTCTGCCTTTTTCAGCGAATCAAATCATCGAATTTGGGCTGAAAATTATCCACTCAACTACCACTGGCTTAAGATTTAAAGTGCTCTTGGTCACGCAATCTAGCCAAATCGCCCAGATTACAGTGATGATGTCTTGTTCGGTAGCTCACAATGCTCTCGGATCGATCAATCAATCGATAATCGATCGATTTTTCTCGTCTAGAAGTGGAAACTGATCACTGTGATGATCACTTGATTTGCTCAATCAGAAGTAGTTTGATAGGCCAGTTTCATGATCTGCGCTGATCATTGCGGGGATTTTTTAGGATCTGAAGCGTTGAGCCTTGAGACGGCTCGGAATCTGCCCTGAAAATCCTGTCTCAAATCTTTATTTCCTATTCCGTTCGCCTTTCAACTAAATATAAATCTGAGATCAGTGAAATTATCTGACCTGATCTAGTGTGATTTGATATAATGTCATTTCACTCTCACTCTTATGTCAGCCTCTATAGAGTAAGCCAAGCCAGCCAAGACCAATATAACTCATTTACTATTAGATGCAGACGCATCGTAGAGCACATCTAGCAGCTATATAGCATTCAACAAGCAGCCATATATATAAAGATAATCGCGTCGCCTGTCATGCATAGAAATTGTGCATAAGATAATGATGATAATACTAACTAACTGAGCATTTGGCATCACAACAATAGCAATAACAATACAACAAGCAAACGAACTAGAGAGCTGTCATAGGCAGAAAGCCTATGACAGCTCTCTATCATAGGTTCTAGGCCAAAATAAGAGAGATTGTAAGTGAAATCATGCGATGAGCAGTGAAATTTTAAGCAATTTAGCATGGCAGCATGATATTTTTACAGCAGAATATCAAGCAGCAGATTAGAGGCTTGATTGTCTCTTCATACACACACACAACATGTACTAGAGTATAATTAATTAAGTCCATCGTATTTAGGAGGCTCGACTCTCGCTGAATTGTTCAATTGCAATACACTCATATATAGCTAGCTAGCTGGCCTAGCCAGCCAACCAGCCAGCCGGGTGGTTTTTAAATTGAGGCTAAAACAGTGTGCAGCACGATAAAGCGGGCATTGTGGTCAGCAACGTTATAGCAAAGTTTAGTGACAGCCGGCTGCTTGCCAATCCAGGTAATACAGGTAATCCAGGTAACCCAGGTAATATAGCTAGCTAGCTACCTGTAATATCTGCGTGTTATTCATAGGAATTTGGCATATTGTCATAGTTTACCTGTGTTAACCTGTTTCAATTGAATATTTTCGGTTGTATTACCTGGATTCGGCCAAAAATACGGTTATAGCTATGTGATCATATCTATGATCATATTGTATCGATGATCATATCATGCGATCAGTATGATCATGTGATCAGTATGATCATATGATCAGTATGATCATATGATCAGTATGATCATATGATCATACTGATCATATGATCAGTATGATCATATGATCAGTATGATCATATGATCAGTATGATCATGTGATCAGTATGATCACATGATCATTATGATCACATGATCAGTATGATCATGTGATCAGTATGATCATATGATCAGTATGATCATATGATCAGTATGATCATATGATCAGTATGATCATATGATCAGTATGATCAATATGTCTATATCTATGGATCAGTATCTTCTAATTAATTCAGTGATATCCAGCACTGGACCACCACCACGTCCCTGTGCAGTCCCTAAACCTCCGAAACCCCAAAATCCCGGCTACCCGGTGATTTGAGGTATTTTTTGACAGCTTCAATGCAGTTTCTATGAAATTACTATTATTATTTATTATTATTTATTATTATTATTATTATTATTATTATTATTATTATTATTATTATTATTATTATTATTATTATTATTATTATTATTATTATTATTATTGTTTTGATGAAGACTTTACTATGTCCAAAATAATTTAATATAACGATTGAATTTTTAAGTTGTTTTTGAGTTTTTGGAATGAAATAAATTTTTCAGTATTTAATTTCTTAGTTTAGAAATCTTTCGATGAAAATCGGTTGAGTGGAAGACGGCTAAATGAGAAAAACGGGAAAGTAATTCTCAAATTTGCCCATCAACATGGGTAAATTTTGACAGCGTTGAATCGAGCGGAATCTCAGCTTCCCAAAAATATTCATTTTGCTGGTGGAATATGCCCAGTTACCCAGATACCCCCGATATTTCGAAGGTATATCACACGGAATACCCACCGGATCACATAAATTGGAGGGACTTTTCTTCTCGAGCTTGCCCGTCAACATGGGCAAATTTTGGTAGCGTTGAATCGAGCGGAATCTCAGCTTCCGAAAAATATGCGTATTGCCCGGGAAATATTGACCTTACCCGGGGATTTTTGATCACCTAAGAGCAATCGGTGTCGGTTGCCGCAGTTGGTGCCCACTTCCAATCCTATTGCGCTATCATCGGATACCCGGGTGAAATGCCGCTTGCCTGGGCTTACCCAAGCGTTCACATTATTCCTCTTAAATGGCTCGTTTCCCAGATTCAGGGGAATTTTTCCGGATCCGAAAAAATCTTTCTTCGGATTTTCAAATTCTTTGCCGGAATTCCGGATTGTTGAGCTGGATTTGACCGGCCCCCTATTATTAAGGCCATTTCAACGAAAGGTATTCTCTGGTAATGACATTGTTTTACTTGGTGCTGTTATTGCTTGAGAATACAAATCGTTGCTTTGGGCCTTCGAAGACGTCGTCCGTCTAATCCCCTCGGTCTTTTTTTTCGCTTTTTCTTTTTTTTGGGTAATTTTTTTCTTTCTGGGAATATTGGTAGCCTCTTTTGGTAATTTATTCCCGGTAATCGCTTTTTTCAGGTAATTTTTCTGGTAATTTATTCCCGGTAATCGCTTTTTCAGGTAATTTTTCTGGTAATTTATTCCCGGTAATCGCTTTTTTCAGGTAATTTTTCAGGTAATTTATTCCAGGTAATCGCTTTTTCAGGTAATTTTCTGTAAACTTCTCCTTTGCGGGTAAACCTTCAAAAATTCTCGACTTTTTTAAACCTGGAAGGGCAATAATATTTATCCTGATTTGTGATAATAATAATAAAAATAAAAATAATAATAACAATAATAATAACAACAACATTAACAATAATAATAATAATAATAATATATAATAATAATATATAATAATAATAATAATAATAATAATAATAATAAATATTTACTAAAATAAATTCACAAATTCAAAACAAACTCACAAATTATTATTATTATTATATGTATATGGAAATCTTCACAAAATTTCATTTCAAAACAAAACGACAAACACAATTGGAAAATAAAGTAAAATCAAATGAATGAAAAATTT
>JAPYMA010000334.1:0-36028 GCA_035041965.1 Anisakis pegreffii | reverse complement strand
GTGACGCTGAATAGAGCCCGAGCTAGAGTTCTCTTTTCTAGTTAAGGAACGGACTCCCTGGAATCGGTTCAGCCGGAGATAGGGACGTTGTTTCCGTAAAGCGCCACGGTTCCTGTGGTGTCTCGTGCGCTCTATTCGGCCCTTGAAAAGCCGAGGGAGGCTATTTGAATTTCGTGCCAGGCCGTACCGATATCCGCAGCAGGTCTCCAAGGTGAACAGCCTCTAGTCGATAGAATAATGTAGGTAAGGGAAGTCGGCAAATTAGATCCGTAACTTCGGGAAAAGGATTGGCTCTAAGGACTGGGCCGGTCGGGCTGCAGTGTGAAGCGAGTTCGGTTTGATCCATGCAGTGCAACGCTCGGCAACGGGTGGCGCTCGGCTAGTGTTCGAACTGTCTTGTGGACCGCTGCAGCTGCGTACCGCGTCTTCGCAGGCGTTGGTGCTTCGGCCGGCGCTAAACAGTTGACTTAGAACTGGCACGGACTCGGGGAATCCGACTGTCTAATTAAAACAGAGGAGACAGATGGCCCTTGCGGGCGTTGACTCGGGGAAAGAAGACCCTGTTGAGCTTGACTCTAGTCCGACTCTGTGAAGAGTCATGAGAGGTGTAGCATAAGTGGGAGGTTTCGGCCGACAGTGAAATACCACTACTTTCATCGATTCTTTACTTATTCGGTAAGACGAGAATTGAGCCTATCCGGCTCTTCATTCTGGTGTTAAGTGCAGCCACTCGGTGGCCGCACGACTCGCGCCGAAGACAGTGTCAGGCGGGGAGTTTGACTGGGGCGGTACATCTGTCAAATCGTAACGCAGGTGTCCTAAGGCTAGCTCAGAGAGGACGGAAACCTCTCGTAGAGCAAAAGGGCAAAAGCTCGCTTGATCTTGATTTCCAGTACGAATACAGACCGCGAAAGCGTGGCCTATCGATCCTTTTGAATTAGAAGGTCTCTAGCAAGAGGTGTCAGAAAAGTTACCACAGGGATAACTGGCTTGTGGCAGCCAAGCGTCCATAGCGACGTTGCTTTTTGATCCTTCGATGTCGGCTCTTCCTATCATTGCGAAGCAGAATTCGCCAAGCGTTGGATTGTTCACCCACCAATAGGGAACGTGAGCTGGGTTTAGACCGTCGTGAGACAGGTTAGTTTTACCCTACTGTGACTGGTTGTTGCGATAGTAATCCTGCTCAGTACGAGAGGAACCGCAGGTTCAGACATTTGGTTCATGTGCTTGGCCGATCGGCCAATGGTGCGAAGCTACCATCTGAGGGATTATGACTGAACGCCTCTAAGTCAGAATCCCGCCTAGTCAAGGCAACGATAAATTTGCTCCCCGGTGTCGGGAGGCACTTCTATGTGAGTTCGCTCACAGCTAATGCCCCATTAGATGGCCTTGCCGAGCGACTGAAAGGTCGATCGGTTGCCAAAGCCGGATTACACGGTGCAACGTCGGGGCGCAAAATCACTTGCAGACGACTTGATTACTGGTCAAGGTGTTGTATCCAGTAGAGCAGCCTCCATACTGCGATCTGTTGAGACTCATCCTTTGATTGGACGATTTGTTTGCACTTCAGGGCATTTGTGAATGTAGCTTGAAGAAGATAGAGATGCTCTTAAGCAAAGTGGTGTGCTTGTTGGATAAGAAGGCTAAAAAGGTGTGTTGGATGATAAGGTGGATTGGTGATAAGGTATTGAAATGAAGAGCAGCTAAGTGGTTAAAAGCTGCTGCTCATATGCTGATTGGTTGTCGGTTAAGAGCACACACACAGAACAGGTGTGTGTGTCGGTGAGAAGTCGGTGAATAGGAGAAGGAAAGGAAAGGAAAGGAAAGGTGTGTGAAGTGACAGTTCGCTTGAACGACAACCTGCACACTCGCTGTTTTGGTGAGGTGTAGTGTTTTGTGATGGTTAACTGCATTTCCCCGATTGATTCTGTCGGCGGTTATATGCTTATCTCAAAGGCTAAGCCATGCATGTCTAAGTTCAAATGGCCTATAGAAGGTGAAACCGCGAACGGCTCATTACAACAGCTATTATATACTTGATGTTGATATCCTACGTGGATAACTGTGGTAATTCTAGAGCTAATACATGCACCAAAGCTCCGATTTTTTGACGAGCGCATCTATTAGATTAAAACCAATCGGGTTTCGGCCCGTCAATTGGTGACTCTGAATAACTATGGCTGATCGCATGGTCTTGAACCGGCGACGTGTCTATCAAGTGTCTGCCTTATCAACTGTCGATGGTAGTTTATGTGCCTACCATGGTTGTAACGGGTAACGGAGAATAAGGGTTCGACTCCGGAGAGGGAGCCTGAGAAACGGCTACCACATCCAAGGAAGGCAGCAGGCGCGCAAATTACCCACTCTCGGCATGAGGAGGTAGTGACGAAAAATAACGAGACCGTTCTCTCTGAGGCCGGTTATCGGAATGGGTACAATTTAAACCCGTTAACGAGGATCTATGAGAGGGCAAGTCTGGTGCCAGCAGCCGCGGTAATTCCAGCTCTCAAAGTGTATATCGTCATTGCTGCGGTTAAAAAGCTCGTAGTTGGATCTGCGCCTCGCAGAGGCAGATTTTTCCAGTGAGCTTTTCATTTTTAGAAAGCAGAGATTCTGCTCAATCGAACGATGTACAAACTTCAGTATGTGTCCGGGCAAACCTGAGAAGACGGTAGGCTTGAATGTACCCATATTTCTATTGTAATGTATAATATGCATTGATCTGAAGTGACCAAATGCATATCAATGAGCACCTCAGCGCCAGTTCACATAGCTTTAATCAAATGGCTATAGCTCCTCAACTAAGCAAAATCGCCCGACAAAATATATATTTTTCTGAATGCAGAGATTCTGCTCGATCGAATGGTGTGAAGCAATTGATACGTTACTGGTCAAAGCTGAGGGTACGGTAGGTTTGAATGTGCCAACCCCTATAGCTTCAGAAAAATAGCTATATCTCCTCGCAGAGGCGGATTTTTGCAGTGAGCTTTTCATTTTTAGAAAGCAGAGATTCTGTTCAATCGAACGATGTACAAACTTGAGTATGTATCCGGGCAAACTTGAGAAGACGGTAGGCTTGAATATACCCATATTTCTATTGTAATGTATAATATGCATTGATCTGAAGTGACCAAATGCATATCAATGAGCACCTCAGCGCCAGTTCACATAGCTTTAATCAAATGGCTATAGCTCCTCAACTAAGCAAAATCGCCCGACAAAATATATATTTTTCTGAATGCAGAGATTCTGCTCGATCGACTGGTGTGAAGAAATTGATATGTTACTGGTCAAAGCTGAGGGTACGGTAGGTTTGAATGTGCCAACCCCTATAGCTTCAGAAAAATAGCTATATCTACTCGCAGAGGTTCTTGGTTGAATAAATTGTTGAGTTCAATTGAGACAAGTGATATTCACGAGGAATTTCTCGTTTATTTCTTTCAGTAAGAGGTATTTCAATAGCGTTTACAAGACTGTTTCATGGCACAGTGATTTAGATAATATCACGATGAGACGCATTACTCACAGAAATTGGAAGACAATATTTTTCGAACATCCGAATTTCTTCCAATAAAGATAAGAATTTCGCATTTTTCAGATTCTTTCGAATTTTTTAACTTAATTTTTTCACGCATTTCATTTCATAACCGCTCCTCTCAAGATAGTTGGGACCCAAAGAATGTTTGAAATTCCACTTGCTGCGAAAAATATACAAAACACAGGCGATAGTAATAATATGAGTAATAATGATAATGAAAATGTTTAGTTCACCGCTATAATATGACTCGTGATCATTGTGGTAGTCATAAAAAACGGCGTTATAAAGATATATACTCAAAAAGTAAATGTGCTGTGCAAGACGTGCGATGGAAGCGTGACAAGATGTCAATTTTTGTAGTATCAAAAACAAAAGAAACAACAGTCATCACGGAACTCATTTGAAGCATCCAGAACCGGTTCTTTTCGAATGGATGAACAAAATTTTTTGTTTCGTAATTATATCAAATTTTTCTTGGCAGATTTCGATTTGGTGTGAAATATTTTCGAAAATTTCCATTTTCAGATGTTAGATTGTAATTTCGATATTAGTTCTAGTCCTTAACGTACATCTAATTGATAAAATCGCATTAAGATTGTAACTGTTTGAACGTGCGACTATTTTCTCACAAAAACTTCAATGCATTTGATGGGTTCACTTTAACGATACCAATATTCAATCGAGAGTATATGTTGAGAGAGAATTAATTCACTCAAGGTATCAATTAGATTTTTAACTTAAATCACAAATTTTATCCCACTATCTTCGATTTTCATATCCAATTCTCAGTGAAATCTCGACCAGTTTTTTCATCTCTTAACTGTACGCGTCTAATTTACACAGTACACTTATTCTGATAGCAAATGTTTTGATCAGCCGTAAGATCACAGTTTAAGAATCTGAATTATCATTGAGTCATAATATCTGCTGGAAATATCCACCTAAATATGCAAATATCATTCACGAGCGTACCAACAGACAAAATATAGCAAAAAGATGAGTCAAAGTGAGAATGAGAAGACGCATTTGTAAAGTTATTCGGGCAAACACGGTTAACTGAAATGCGGCATCTTATACTTTTAAACAAAATCGAAATCAATACGGTGCGATTTATTGAAGACGTAAGATAATGGCAATATGATAAGAAGATCGGATAATAGTGATAAGTGATTAAAAAAATTGGAGTATTAGCAAAATGATGATGCATCAACGTAACATCACCGATATGATGTGAACGTGTGACGACATTCTTTCTCTCTTCAATGAACTTGACGCCTTTGAAAGAACGAGAAACTTGACGCCTCTGATGACACATGCATTGTAAATTCGCTAAATATGATCTTATTATGTAATAATTTCATATGAAATGATAACAGATGAAATGATGTTTGATTACAACATCAGTAACAGCATTAATTCTTTATGAAACCTTTAGGCATTAAAACGCTGATGTCACCTTTATGTAATGAGGAATGTATAGTTAGTTCATGGTTATACTTTAATTGTACCTAATCACTGAGCACACTGAAGTCATTCGCTTGATTCGATTGCAATTGAAAACAACCCTTTAATTTGTCAGCTTTTAACGACTCTTATTTCATATCAACTCAATCCAATGCCAAACATATTTTGAATTCTTTTACTTAAAGAATTCTTTTTGAATCACAGTGACTTACTCATGAACATGTATGATCTTTTCGCTCTTGCCAAAACTATTGATTATCTTCTTGGATCTTTTATCAGTTAACATTTTTATCACTTTATCAATTGTGATAAATCCTTAAATGAAAAATTTCGAAAAGTTTCATGCTTTCGGTCAGCTTTGCGATGAGTTCATTTGAGGGGGTTTATACGAGATTATTTGTTACCAAGATTGTGTCAATTATTGGAAATTGCTGGGAATATTTTCGAAGTAACACCATTGTTGATCAGCAAAGATAAACTTCAAGGTGAACAGGCGATTGCATTGAGAAAATGAAAACAGAGCATTTGAACGAGCGATGACTTTTGGTGAGCGAGCGATATTTTGGCGATATGTTTGTGCCCTGATATTTAATTTCGAGTTTGACAATGCCACAAAATAATAACTTATTATCACCGAGAAGATGTTCTTATCAGGTTTGAGATACGGTTTCTTGATCAGTTGCAGATGATAATTTTTTTTCTTTATCAGTAAACCTATATCAGTAGAGAAGTTTTTTTTGAGGCGAACTGTCAAGGTCATATTCATGAAAAATTAGCTTGTTTAGCGCATTCATTTGCCTCTTACTAATTATTAATAGTGCCAGTCCATTCGTTGTTTTACGGAATTGTACAATTCGCGGAATTCACTGTCTTTGCCTTCGTTTCAAGGGCTATAGTGTGATTTTTCGAGTTTTCCTCTTTCCCATACCATATGAGTCGTATAAATTTAATCGTTCCAAGTTTTCTTATCTTAATATACACTTAATTTCAACGCTGTCTGTTTCAAGTCGTTAATCTTTGTACTCTTTTATCCTTCGGCCACCTTGATTGTCTCAGGTGTGGTGTTTTTCTTACAATTAGGTAACAAGCTCCCTAACCATTGAGTACAATCTATATTCTCAATTTTCTGGATTCATTTCGGTAACGTTCGTGTTCATTGATAATAATATTGAATAAGCAAAAACAAACAATGTTAATCTTCAATTCTTTGACGTGATCTCCCACATAAAACTCATCAAATTTTCATCAGCTACTCACTTTTCGTATGCAGTTCATCGATTAATCTAATTAATAACCCATATCTCAGTATGTCTTATTCACTTCATAAATTGACATCGTTTGATTAGCAATCGACATACACTTCAAAATGCGTTACGTAAAGTTTGTTTGTGAACGTCATTTCGTTAGTTATTTTCGTCTGTTTCCGTCGAAGATGAGTCTCTCGTTGAATTTAAGATCCCCTCCCCTTTGATACGTTGAGAATATAAATCGTAGGGCTTCTTCCCATCATCTGATCGCATGCTGCCAACTGTATGTGCAGTCAAAATAATTGTGTATTCATGTCGTGTGTCACGTTTCGATCGTGCGTTCACATAATTACAGTTTTATTTTAAAGACTGTTTGAATCGATTGCTGGTGTTATGTTCACATGTGTTTTTTGTGCATTGAAAACGTCACATGATTGTTCCACGTGTAATCCACGTTGAAACGCATACGATATCTTCTATTAAATATCGCATTTGGCAGCAGTATGATGGAGTACGCGCATCCAAGTAGTGTAGATTAGGTTTGGATCGAACTCGAGGTCCCCAAGGGCTGGGAATAGGACTGAAACTCCGAGAGTCAGAAGCCCCGAGACCTCGTAAGTGTTGGGTATCCACGATTCAGCCTTAATGACGATAAATTTTGTTTAATTACTGATATCATAGTTATCATATGTGTGATTGTATGTGGCTCATTTCGTTCGTTAGGTTTGAACAGCATATCAAATTTTGAGCCTGTAGTACAGGCTTACTTTGAGCCTGTAGTATCAAAGAGCAAGGTATGAGGTTGCTGGCACTGTGTTCCTCATAAACAACTGACTTTTCGATGAATTGCTGTACTGATCAGTCCTCATTGTTTATCACTTCCCTTATCGGAATGCACTCGTTTAGTTTCGCAGTTGATTACAGATTTAGGTTGTTTTGATTTTGATTCCGATATTGATGATATAAAATGCATTATTTATAATAGTAATACTTGCATTATATATTTAATATTGATATTCATTGGTAATAATTTTGATGAACTATCGATTTCAATATGTGGTGTATCAAAGAACGCACACTTATTTAGTTTTAATCGGCCATGTTCTTCCGTTCTTCATTTGTTTAGACATCAGTGTTCTTATAATATCTACAGTTCATTATTTCGTATTTTATCCATCATTACACTGTGTGTGTGTGTTACATTACATTACTTATTCAAAGGACTATGTAAAAATAAAATAACAAATTACTTTCACTTAAACTTTAACCATTTATGATAAGTTTTTTCCCGTACCACCCATCTTCCGTTTTGTTCAAAAATTATGCAATCGTCTACGAAATATTTATCCTTCTAGCGCGTTCATTTCTCTTTAGTTTTTTATTTTTATCAGTTCAGTGATCAAAACTTCACTGTTATCTTATCATTCTCGTTATGTTAATGTCGGTCATTGTTATCGATGAAGGATCACGTCAAATATCCTTATCATTCTCTTATCGTTATCAATTCCACATTTTATTTTTATCACCAAATTCTTAGATACCAATCATATAATGAGTACCGTTCCATTTTCTAAAAAATACGTGTCCAGTATCGATTATTTTTTATGAATGTTTCATTTGTATCGTTGCTGCACTTCGTAGGTAAAGGAGTGGATGAATGGAGGATGAGATTATACAGAAGTGATTTTTGTATGAAGAATATACTTTTGCTTTGTTTTTGATATGAAATTCGTAGGATTATTATCGTATATACTTGTATGATTATTGTGATCATTATCAAAATAGTACATAAGAGCTGAATAGAGTTGAATAGCTCATGCCACGTTACGTTAGAGATTCATGTTGGTTTTTATTGATGATTGATCATGTGTCGTCCTACATTGTTTCGATGAGCTTTATTTAATGTCGTTATAATTGTTATTAACATTATTAATGTTAACATTGTAATTATTATCATTCTTATTGCTATCATTATTGTTATTTTAATAATAATAACATATTATTATTATTAAAATATATCCAACATCATTATTCTCTATGTTCATTCATTATTAATATGATTATATATTATATGATGCTTATTTCGCGTTAACTGTATAGTCAAGAGGGATATGTGCATTGTGTTATGATTTATAGCAAATAATTATTCCATTTCCACCTCTCGCGGAGAAATGTCTTATTGCTGTGATGATTATTCAAGTGTGAATGTTATCGCTTGTTTTGGTTGAATCGAATTTTTTGTTCACATCGAATTGTTTTTTGAGCATTCCATTCGATAAGACGTTATTAGTTTCATACGCGCTGAATGTATTTAATCGAGGCAATTAAGATATCCACTTGAGTTTTAATGTCTAATGTTTGGATTAGACTTAATCTCTCCTATGATTACGTCGAATAGATTTGGACGGATAAGAATGAAATCCGGATTGGTATCCCTATACATCCGATTGTCGATTTCGTTGTCTCATTCACAGTGAATGTGAGAACTTGTGAATTTATCTGAACGAGGCTCGAAGACCAGATAATATTAATAGTAAGAATGGTAATTTAAGATAAGAATGTCATCGGATGACGGTGCTTCAAAGAATCATTCATCACGAGTTCGTGTCAAAAAAACTGCTATCGTTAGGAAGAAAGGTTCGTTTTTTACGATTTCGAATATTCGTTGATAAGTCAAAAGTAATTCATATTTCTTTGAAATAATTCAAAGAAGAGAACATCGTTCAATTTGAAGTTTAGTTGAAACAATGGAAAGTGAATGAATTGATTTCAGAAACGGCTATCAAATACATATCGCTGATCGTATTGGTGCTGCAGAATGCGTCACAAGTTTTGGTGATGCGTTATGTGAGAACACGACCGCGAGAGATGTTCTTATCGACAGTGGCGGTGCTGGTGACAGAGATTGTGAAGCTGCTCACTTGCTTTGCGATTGTTTGTTTCGAGGAAATGAGCGTGATCAAGTTGGTTCTTATGCAAATGTTGCCTTTTGCTTTGGAATTTCACTGAATATTTCATTTTTACTTTCTATTCTCATCCTTTCCATAAGGATATTTCTTTGATGTTATATTCATAATGAATGAGGTTATACAAGTTTTGATGAAAATAAGCAAATGTTCTGTATTCTCGAATCGGTTTGTGCATTTTAGAATTTTCATTCGAGTTTAGAAAATTGTTCGCTGGCTTATTGTTGTTTTCGTGAGGAATTGGATGCAAAAAAGTCGCTTTATCCTTCTTCTTCAGGTGTTTGAGGTTAATGGTGAAGCAAATCATAATGCAACCGATAGACACGCTGAAAGTGTGTGTGCCAGCAACCATTTACGTGCTGCAGAATAATTTATTGTATGTGGCTGTATCCAACTTGCCTGCTGCCACCTATATGGTTCCTTATTTTCGTTTTTGATTCGATTATTATTGTTTCTATTACTTATTGTTGTTGTTATTGTTATCATTATCGTTGACGTTACAGATTGAATCGATAACGTTGTTTTAGGTTACGTATCAATTGAAAATATTGACAACTGCAATGTTCACAGTGATTATATTACGAAGGCGTTTATCACTGGTACAATGGGTAGCATTGGTTTTGTTATTTGCTGGCGTTGCATTAGTGCAGTTGGTGAGAATTTGATTCGATTTATGCAATAAATTTTAGAAGGGTTTGAAAAGGAGTCGGGTGGTAGAATAATGATGTTTTGATGTGTGCTTGTGGCAGTGTTTGTGTTTTGTTTAAGTGATTGGGTAACATCTCAGAGTCATTAATTTAGAGTACGAATAAAGTGTTTGTTGTATTGATAGAAGTATTGCATAATTGAACGTTCAGGATGAACACAACGCAAAAGAAGCAGCGAAAGCATCTGCATTGGCAGCGAAATCGATGTCAATGTCGAATAATGACACGAATAGTTTAGCGTTTAATGCTGCCAACAATATCACCAATGTTGTACAAAGTCAACATAAACATCTCACTGAGCAAAGTCCGATAAAGGGCTTGATTGCAGTGTTGGTGGCATGCGTTCTGTCAGGTCACTGTTATCGTTATTGTTTTTATCGTTCATCCTTATTTCAGTTAAGTTTATGATTATTATTGTTGCATTGTTTGTTACTCAGAAATTTGATGCTTAGATGATATTATTATTGTTGTTGTTATTGTAACTGAGTTGTCGATTTCAGGATTTGCTGGAATATATTTTGAGAAAATATTGAAAGGTTCCGAAGTATCTGTGTGGATTCGAAATATTCAACTGGCCATTATTTCATTGCCAGTTGGTCTAGCGAACGTTTTCGTAAGTATTTCGTTATTTTTTGATTGACGTTTGAATTAATAGCAGAGCTTTGTGATCACACGGAATTTGTTAGCGTGATGAAAACAAAAAATTACGCAACTGCATCAGTAATTTTAGTAGGTGAATGAAATTATTCGTTTCATGGCACCAAAATTTACGGAAAATTCTAAAATTCCGGCAAGTAATACCTAAAGAAGTCAGTTTCTGAAATTGAGTAAATTCAGATCCAAGATGGTGCGAAAGTGGTGGATCGTGGCTTTTTGGTTGGTTTCGATTTAGTCGTTTGGGGGATGATAATGATCTCGTCGTTGGGTGGGTTGACAGTGGCCGTAGTGATAAAGTATGCGGATAACATCCTGAAGGCATTCGCGACATCGATCGCCATCGTTGTGGCGTGCATCGCGTCTGCTGCCTTCTTCGGATTCAGACCAACGATTATGTTCGTTGGCGGTGCTGCGCTTGTGATCGGTGCCGTCTTCCTGTATTCGTTATTCCCCTACAAGAAACGATATAAACCTACCCCTACCGAACCACCCGTTGACGATGGCTTCGATGAAACAACCAAAGAATCGACAGCATAGAATCAAAGTGGGAGAAAGGGAATTCGAGCATGGATGTTGAGTTGAAGAGGATCTGAGGGGTTTGATTGAGAAAGCAGGGAATGGGATAATTTGGTGAAGTTACGAAGGAATGTATTTCGCGAGATTTCGGGATGAAGAGTTCCTGAGTTTTTGAATTATTTCTTAGGTTTCGGAAATTGGATTCCAGAAAAATTCATGCTTGGAATATTAAGAAAGTGAGACTCATCGTGAAATTTTGGTTGAAATTATGACGAAAGTTTCACGAACTGAAAAGAAATTTGAATCGATTGACTCGTTGAAATTTTGATGTATCAAGAGATTCGGAAGTTGATGTGTGTTTTGATATATTGATGTGAGTTTCTGATGATGAAGTTTCACACGATAATCACTGGATTTAATTTTGGCTTATGTGTCAAAATTTTTGTGTATTATACTGGACGTATGCCACATATGTGACTTGATTTCATTTAAACAGATTTGTTTAATTTATTAGTTTGTATTTAAATGGTTTGTTGTTATTGTTGTACTCAGTTTAAACAGATAATTGTGCCTTATTCTCATTTACATTTTCTTCCCTTAACTAATGAAGAAGAGGAAGAATTACTGAAAAATTTTTAGAAATAATGCGGAAAAAGTTATGGGAAAGTTGGAGAAGTCTGTTGACCTTTCGTGAAAGAATTTTTTCATGTTGCGTAAATTTCGGTGAATATAGGCATGAACATAAGTATTTGGTGTGTTGTTCAAGTTTGAATGTTGTTGTTATCATTAGTCAAAATCGTTGTGTGCGATTCATTTCTAGTTTTACTTTGGCATTAATTTTGATTAATCAATCGAGTGATAATTGAGTTGTTGCTATCGTTACTGACATTATTAGTATTGTTATTTTTAATATTATTACTAATATTATTGTTACTGTTGTTACTAACATTAATAGTATTGTTATTTTTGTGAAGATGAACTTATTCATAATTCATTCTGGTCGTTCTACTGTCCGAAAGTAATTTTGATTTCACTTGCGCGTATCAGTGAAGGATATTTACTTGTTATGAGTTGGAAAATTAGTGAACTTGTTGCATTATTTTGAATGATTACGTGAAATTTCTGTCGTGCAAGTGAATTCGGTTAAGAAATTGAATTATTCTGATTTTTTGCGGTGTTATCATTATTGTTATTATTATTCACGAAGTTATGATCGTTAATATTTGGGATTTATTTATTGTTATTATGTAACAAAAATGTATACCTAATCGTGTTCACTGTAACCATAGTCTTCCTCGATGGTTATTACAATACAGTTTATTGCTAAAGTCAGATTGTTCTTCCAGCAGCACTGCTCTGAATTACAACGTACATTTACCTTTTCTAAGAAATTCAATTTGATAATGCGACAAAGTTTTGCACTCTATGAAATCATATAGAAATTCTTCTGATTTCATTGACGAATCACAGACGAAGGATGATTTTTCCATTATAATTTCACTAAAATCAAATCAAATTTCTCACTCAAATTTGGGAAAATGTGCGAAATCTTCTCGGAATCCTATAGTAGTATGGTCGTAATCGTGATTGTTCTCAATGCCGTCCGATGTTCTTTCATTTATTCAGTCATTCATCGTTTTAAAGTGCCATTTTCGTTGTTTATCATTATCACTCTTACTTATTCCATATTGCCCGACATTCATTTCGCCTTTGTTTATTTGTTTTTTGACGAATTCCCGATGATTTATCTGTTCCACATAGAATCTCATGATTTTCACAATTGGTCGCGATATGGTTATCAATATTATCACTGATAATATTATTAACATTCTCCCGTTATTGATTTCATCAATTTTAGTCAAAGATGCTGAGATATTTATTATCGATATATTCGAGGAGTAATCACTGTCAGTATGATATTATTATTATCAGTCTGAATAAATGACAGTTGTTATCAATTTTGATGGTTGAGTGTAGTTTGCCGTTCGATTGAGTTTGTTCGTACACTCTTAATGTATTTATGCACAGAGAAGCAACTTCTCGTTCATTCACCAAACTTGAATATCAGACTCATCAAACATTTCGTTGCAAATCAAAAAGCTGATGAAGGCAAAATTGATTCAAATTAGCGAATATTAAACTGATTCGAATGAATAATTCAAAGCAAGTGAAAATTTTGTTGTGAAATTTGTTTGATTCTGATGCCTCGTAATAAAATGATGAAAAAAAATTGAGGAAAACAGTTATACTGTGTGGTCTAACTAGTGAATGGTCTTCTGATGTTGAGTTGTTTTTTTTTCAGATTCAGTAAAGAACAATTTTGAAGTGAACTAAAGAGAGGGAGAGAGCATCTGAGTGTAAAGGTGAACTGAACTGTCAGAGATCTCTCAGTCCATTGATACCATCCATTATCCAAGTATGCATTGTTGCTTAACGAATCGGACCGTTCTCAAGATCGGTCATTCGCTCGTATGGAAGCATAACTGGAATAGGGATGTGTGCAAATGGAATGCTCGTTCACTTCTACGATATTTGTCGTATTCTTCACCACTGAACACCGAACACGAAAGGTCACAACCTCAAGCTCAACACCCAACTCAGTCTCAAACAAACGAGCTGAAGCAAGAAATGGATAGAATTCTAAAAAATATCCCTTCGGCACATTATCAAGAAATTGCCTCATCTGAGAATATACCACCAGAGAAGTATTCTCTCAGTCGTGGTCTTGCATTGAATAAGTTTGAAAAGGTCTTCATTTCTTTTTGAGTTTATCTCATCTTCAAATCCTGTTTTTACTTCGTCTTACATTGTTTTGTCTTCATCTGTTTATTTCTTATCGTATTAGCCTTAAGTTCCTTATCTTATTGGCAAATTTATCTGATTTCATCAACCTTTATTTGATCTCTATCAAATCTTATCAGTAACTTCCTTCAAAACATACCTTTTTATAAGCATTTCGACTCGAGATTCATTTATTCAACGAATTTATTTTTTGCCTCCGAAGTTTTGATTCACAAATCAAATTGATCTCAAATGTGAATATCAGCTGAAAAGATCAAATCGATTTCGAAATGTTATCAGTTTTTTTCAGAGCATTTCAAAAATACCATCTTCCCAAACGATCACTTCACTGATGCTATTTTTCCCGATATCATCAACAGATATTCATTTGATACTTGAAATCTTTGATTATGATCATAATCTTTTCAATAAATTATTACGATATGATATTACATCATTCAACATTCCCTCAATTCCTCGTCTTTCCAGGATTTTTTCATCTATCCTGAATACTCGGATTCGGAATCTGCGAACAATATCAAGTCTTTCGTGTCACAACTCAAAACTGAACTCACTGAAGCGTGTAAGCTGTTTTTTGCCGCATCTCATTCTCCACACGGAAATTGATCAGTGTCCACAAAAACTTTCAAGAAAATATCAGAAACTCCACATGGAAATATGAATTTCTCTGGAAAACTCCGGAACTGAGAAAAATCGATACTATTCGGGAAAAAATGTGAAAACTTTTCAGTATCTAAGATGAAAGCGAATGATACGACTCTATCGGATACTGTATTGGCGGTGTTGAAACGAAACGCACTCAGCTCTGCAAATGTGCCAGCTGAATACGGTACGATCCGTACCGCTCACCTTGTTTCATTCATCTCTCATGCACAATTAAACAGACAGCAAAGCGATAGTGAAATAGTGACTAGCGTAAGAAGCCCGGAGTGAGAAATTTGTGCGAAGGATACAGTATTTCGCGATTTCGAACGAATTTCCTATTATCTAGAAATTTTTCTGCATTTGTGGAAAAATTTTCGACTCTCCGGAAAGCGTCCTCATTTCAGAAGGTATGGGAATGTGTAACAAGGATTTGTTATGCCTATCGGAGGTGCTTGGATTGGATTTCAACGTTTACATGCGATTACTGCAAATTCAACGCGTTGTCACCGTGATCACTTTGTATGGCAGTGAAGAGCAAAAACAAACGCTTTTACCGAAAATAGCGTCGGGTGCTCTGAAACCAGCAATATTATTGTTTGACGAGAATGGGTAAGTGGTTTGATTTGATTACTTTGTAGTGTTGATCAATCGACAGTCATCGATTCTATGATTGAAATTGTTTGATTAATTTTTAAAGTTAATTACTCAACTTAATCGAGACCAAAATTAATGTTGATCAATCGACATTAGGCAAAAATTTTTAAAGAAATCGGCATTGATAATATTCGCGAGACTTCTGATTGTTATAATATTGAGAAAATTATTGTTGAATTTTATTATTCATTGAAGGAATTTCGATTTCGAATCAATTCAAACTTCGGCGATCGCGTCTGGCGATGGAGTGGAGAAAATAAGCGGTACAAAAAGTTCAGTGATCGGCGTTGCAGATGCAAATCTTTTCTTAGTGTTCGCTATGAGGAAATCGAATCTTCAGGTGATTATTATCGTTATTTGTTGATGATCGATAACATTATTGTAATAATAATTCGGTTTCTAATTGCAGCAAAAAGGGAATATGGCTTGTTATATAATAGAAAGAGAACATCTGCCTCAACAAAGTTGTCTAACGATAAACTCACGTATCAACACACTTGGTCTTAACGCTCTTCATGGTGATTGATCACTCTTCCATTAGAATCTCTCCATTTTTTCAGCCGTTCAGATCAATTTTTTGTGAAACTTCAATGAATTGTATACGTTCCAGTAAGTGATGTTGAACTAAAAGACGTCCCGGTGAACTCGTCAAACCTACTCGGTTCCGTGAACGATTCTCGTGATATCGCTCTAGAACTATCCGCTTCGAATGGTTACACATACGGCGCGGCTGTAGTCGGTTTTCTAAAGTTATTAATCGGTAAATCGACTGATTTTATATTCAGTCAAAATCTCATTCAACTTTTCCAGTGTTTGCCTACATTAAGATATCAGTTCAACTCCACTTCATTAAATTTTTAAGTAATGAATTTCAGGTGAGTTATCACATTTCTGTAATACAACAATACAGTTCAAGTCGCCATTGTCTGAGAATCTTGGCATACAGGTGAACATGGATATCTTTTCTAAAGTGTTTCGAAAATGAAATGTACTAAACTATCAGATTCTAAGTAATCTCATTCCTTGTTTACCTATCAAACATGATAGTAATAACTGTTATTCAGTAAATGTGATTATAAAAAGTATCTCTGAATTAAGCGTTCAATGACCGATTTATGCATGAGCACGTTTGTTCTCGAATCGATGAGCTATTATGTTGGAGGTCTTTTGGACGAACATCTTGTTATCGCCACTGATATCGAATCGGCCATAATTCATGTTTCTTTTATCATTATTATTGTTATTATTATTTACTTTTATTCGTTGCTGTTATCCATTGTAATTATTCTATTATCATCATTGTTTTATTCATTATCAAATGTAAAATATGTGGCTTATTGCGGTAATAATTTGCAGAAATACGCGAACAGTGTTCTACGTCTTGCAATTTCGACGACAGTTGATATACTCGGTTCGGGAAGTGTAAGTCGTGAGATGAATTTCGAGAAATGGTTCCGAGATGCGATCACGATGATATCGCTGTCGAACAACAACGCCAATCTCACTGAGCAGATATCTATGGGAACGTTAACCACATGGGCAAAAACAAACGCACAGCAGTTGAGGTTGGTCTTTTTTGAAGAATTTTTTGTTGATTCTTTAAAATTTTCAAAAATTCAGTCAGATTTCTCACGCCGTTTTTCAGATTCTGAATCAGTTTCTCGCACACATTCGTTTGTTTAGTTGCTTAGTGGATTGAGTGCAAACTAATGATATGTTTTTGGTTATTTTGAGAAATGCTTATCTTTTGTAGGAATTGGCGATTGGGCAAAGTGGGTGCATTGAAACGATTGTTCGGTGCTGAACGTGACAGTGCAGAGATGAATGATCCAAAATTGACGCATTTTATTGCAGAACACGCACATCCGTCGCTTGAGGTGGCACCTTTTATTATCATTTCTTAGTGATTATCATTATTTGTCAGCATTTTATCACTGATCGCAAATTTCAGAATGCATGTCGTGATCTTGAGCAGACAATGTCTCGTTTGAACATAGTGATCTCGAAGCTGACCTCGGATCAGGGCAAGACGATTCAGAACGATTTTATGTCACTGAGCAGTATTTGTTCAGTTGTTGAGAACAATCTCGGTATGGTGGCGGTTATCTCGCGAGCAACGCGATCGTATTCGATCGGACTTCGGAACGCCGACCTCGAGGTTGCGCCATATCGATCGTCATTTTTGTTTTTCTTTCATTAACACTCTCTTGGGGCGCATCTTAATTTGGATGATTTCCATTCATAATAATAATATCATTTATAATTCATAATTCATAATAATTTTTGCACTCAGAACTGCAAAATTTCTACGAATTTTATGGAACTTGCAAATTTGTTTTCATAAATCTCATCTAATTGTTCATTGTTCTTGTTCCTCTACGAGAATTCCGGCTGAATTTTGATTGTATGGGAATTTCAGGTTGCGTGGGCTCTAACCTATTGCAGTCGCGCAGCACGTCAATCACATACCGAACTGAACACTTTACTTGACTGTGAGTTGGTTTCAAAGCTCAACTTTCCACAAAAAATCTCCAAAGAGCTGATTTTCTTTGCGAGAAATTCTCAGAACGTTTCCTTGATTTCCATTTTCAAGAATTCGTACATTTCAGATTTCGGTCTAGTACGATTCAATCCATCTATGCTGCAAATAGGACGTGCCGCCCTTGATTTGGGTGGTTACTGTCTCGAAAGTCCTATCGAGAAGAATTGGTAGCGAAGAAATATTTCGTGTAAATGAATTCGATCATGAATAGTCGCGATCTGCTTACTTTGTAATATTTAATGGAAATTTCATTTAGATGTGAATAAATTTTGAAGAATTTTGCTCAAAATTTCCGTGAAAATTTTGCAAATAAAATCAATATCAACTTTTATTCAGTTGACAAACTTCTAATAAATTCAAAAAAAAAGATTTTATCAACAAGCTTATTAATGAAATATCAGTGCAAAGTGTATATAGTAATGTAATATGTTCAAAAATGAATGATAGAAAAATACACTGTTGGTAATTTCAATAAATCCGTCATAATTTAGTGATGAAATGATCAAATGATAACAATTGCTTCTGATAATGATTGAAAAATGATAACGTGGTTATAGCGGAGATAAGCTCAAGACAATTCATATGCGACATAAATCAGGATTTATTGTATTTGCTCAAATGCCCTCCCCCACCCATCGTTAACATCCCTTCGATTGAATCATCCCTTAAAAAATTTGAGGGATTCACTTCTGAGGATATTTGTTCAAAGAAATACGAAATCAAAGGAATAAAAATTTTAAAAATGTGATCAAAGTGGCCATTTCGCAATTCAACCAAATCAAAGAAACACAAAAAAATGAACAATGCAAAGCAAATAATGATCAATATACATCATAAAATAAATGTGTTACTCTTCACATCAATCGCTCACTTCTGCTCAAAATAAGATCAAATCGTACTCTCTTCTTAAAATTTGCAGTGATTTCGTTTTTCAAAGGAAGATTTCAATATAAACGAAAAAATATTGCGATTTTTTGGAAATTCGATCAATTTCTGTAAAAAAACATTACGATAATTTTGAAAAGTTGGTTATTTGTTGTTAAGATCGCTTTTCAACAAATCGTTTTCGGCTGCTGGTGGGCGATATTGCGCAATTTTGAAAAAAACATTGATATGAAGACAATCAATATCAATGATAAGATAAGAGGATATATGGGAGGGTAAATATCAGAATTGAATTATTGATTGATTAGTTTTCGATAAATTGATCAACTGAATGAATCGACTCATTTGACGGTTTTGAGTGCACTATGTTGATCGGTAATTATTGACATCCGTTGTGAGTTTATTTCTTCGATTATTAATGTGACTGATAATTGCACTCAAACCGTAATGCAATATCATTTCATTGGCAATCGCGAAAAAGGCCAATTGCTTCCAAATCTGACAGATAATATCGAACGTTTCCGGCTCTTTGAACAAAAAATACCAGCTCATTTGGGCAATTCCAGCTCCCCTAAAGCAAATAACAGGTAAGATAAGCTCCTGTGAAAAGGAATACTTGATCGCTTGCTGTTGGCTTATTGTTGATAGAAGATTGAGAAAGCCAGAATTCAGAATTGTTAAACTCGTCTAATTTTCTCCTGTTGTAAACATACAGATTCCCTGATATGCATCTTTGAAACAATCGAACCTCTATGCGAGTCTATACATTTCTGTGGGATTGCGTTTGTATACAAATAAAACTGAAATCAATTCAAAACGAAGTGGACTGGTAAAGCTTTTGAAAATTGATGGTGATGTTGGTGATAATGATAGTGATAATTTGAATAGGGTGGTGGAGGGATGGGTAGTGGTCCGGGCGGGGGTGGTGCCATTAAACTGGCACCTTGATAGAGGAGCGTTGGAGGAGGGATATGCATCGGTGGCGGAATTGAATATAACAAGCGCTTTGGGTCATTCTTATTATCAATATTATTGAATTTAGCACTGTTATTATAAAGACGTTGATGATGATAAGCTTGTAGTTGATCATTAATCCGTTGACGCATATTGCGTTCAGTTGCTTTTAATTGTTGCAACTGATACGAAGATATTGCTGGTTGGTTTACCATATCAATATTCTGCAATTCTTTTGGTTATGACAAATATTAGCATAATAATGAATAACAGCAACCAAATACATATGAACAATGATAATAATCATAATAGTAGTAAATCATAATAATGCTGATGTACCATATGAAACTGTTGTGGTTGTTGTGTTGTAATCATACAATGAGTTCTGAGAAGGGTACTGTACGGCACACTGAACAGCCAATCTATCTGTGCTGGACTCAGTGTGGACGTGTTCTCGACTCGAGTCAATTTTTGCCATATATTATCAATACGAACATCCAAATCGATTTTATTCTCCAATAATTTACTTACAAATCGCTGTAATATCGAATATTCAGTTGATAGCATCGAACGATCAAACACAAAAGTTATCGCCAAAATATGATACGAATATATGGAAGGTTGGAATATGGGTTATAGAGCAGTGAGTGAAATGAAAGTGTTCGCGATAAAAGAATAAATAACCTGTTGATAGCGTTGACTCATGATACTGATCGAATTCAAGAAAGTGTGTTGTGTGGCATTGTCAAGTGCGGCAATGGTTCGTTCCCGTTCAGATACCAACATCCTCAGGTCTTTGTACAGACGAGAACTCGCGTAACGGATCACATTCCGCATACTCAAATTCATAAATTTCAACGCAAATCAACTACTCAAAAATTCATCCGAAACAATCACCCTTTTTGCTCTTTTCTGCATTTATTTCAACTAGGAAAATCATGAAAATTGTTCAATTATGCAGTAACTCGACGTTAAATTTTATCAAATACAATTCACATTTAGTCAAATAACATCGAGTAATCACTAAAATTTATACCGTCAAGTTATCCAGCTCAGCAAAATCCGCATTTAAAACGAATGAAAATCGATTGAAAATTAAAAAAAAACAAATGATGAAATCCATTGGAGAAAATGAAATTCACCTTGCAAATTGATTACTTTGAGCCGTTTTGCGTGGAATATCCAATGAAGCTGCGTAATGAGACGATGGAGATAACTGTTTTTTATTGTTGAGATTATTATTATTGTTCTTGTTATTGAGATTATTCTTCGCAATAAAATTGGCGTTTGATTTTGTTGATTGAAATGATAACAACGGAATGGGGTTAGTCATCATCTGCAATTGAATAACAAATAAAAACAAGCAAATTGTGCAATGTCTTCGGTTAGGTTTCAGCTCAAACTCTGAGCGTAAGCCTTAAGACTTTGAGTTGGTTTGGAATCATTCCGAGCGGATCGTGTAAAAGTTGTAAGGGTTCTGACTAGCACTTTGTCATGGCAACTGAATGCGTTTTACAGGTTACCATATGAATACATGAATGACTGGCTGTTAGAGCAGTGATGAGCATGATGCTCATGATGAAATCATGACAGTAACAATACTAATCAATTGAATGAACTGATTGATAAACAAATGAACAATGTCACCATCAATGTGTCATTAATATTAATGGAAATAATAATGTCCACAATAATTATATTGCAATAATAATAATATTTAAATAATAATTTATAGTACTTATAACATTATCAAAGTTATTAAAAATACAATAATAACACAACGCAGTACAATGCAAATACAATAGGAATGCGTGTAAAACATTAAGTGCATCCTATGATTCATTTGAATTCGTTTTCCAAAATCAATAGTATTTCTCCACAAACAGTCCATTATTACAATGGCGATAAAACATCGCTTGTGAAACGATGAAAGTCATTGCATTGCGCACTATCAGCATAACTTTTTCGGAGAATTTTTTACGAGAATTCAACTTCGAGGAAACACTTTTCATTTACTGAAATCAATTTTTGGACATAGGTTCCGAATTTTCGAAAATAATTCAACGCAATTCTCAAATCGCAACTTTCGAGAAGTGCAGTATCCAGAATTCATAGAATCCGTGAAACTTTTCTTCCTCTTTTCCATCCGGTTGTAATCGTATGAAAACTTCTGAATTTGCAACCAACCGTTTTCAAGTGTTCCTGAATTGAAGATATGCACTGAGAGTTTTCGGGATATTGCAGAGGTTGACGGTGCTCTTGGGGAGTGTCACCAACAGCTGTGTTCACACAGCGACAAGTCTCAATCTTCTTCAAGCAACATATCGCTTCCTCTTCATCACTCAATTTATTCCGTTCGTCAGTAAAATCACTTCTAACGCCACCATCAATCGAATTCTGATGTTGAAATGATTTCTTAAGATCGCTGAAATTCTCAACAGTCACGATCGCAGTTAATGCCATCCTACCATATCATATCACCTTATCACTGGTACATCATCAGGTATTAATTAGCCTCATTCATCATTCTATACAAAATCAGAGGAGGTCTGAAGTTATGCGGGAAGATTTCATTTTTTGGACATTCATGTGCACGATCTGCGAACTTTACTTTTCAAAACATCAAATAGATCATTATCATCGATTCATTGAAAGATTCAATATTCTGAATAAAAATTTTTATGTGAATCAAAGTTCGAATGAACAAATAACAAACGATTTGTATTTGAGAAGTGAATCACGTCGCAATGCATCAATAAACGGTGATTTTGAACTATTTGCATTTGCTGAGGATTGAACCAATATTTGGGATTTGCTTAAACTCGACGAAGAAATGGACGTTGACGAGGATGCGCGCGATTTCAAAGACGCTGATGGCTGGGATGTTTGTGAAGCTGCAACTGACGGAAATAACAGTAATAAAATAAGAATCTTACGAAATAACAGTAATAAAATAAGAATCTTACAACTGAATAAAAAATAATGAATAAATAGATAATTAAAATAAATAACAATGCCGTAAGGGATAATAAGCAACAATAAGTAATGATAACATTGTGGATCGGCCATATCGATGCTGTAAGGGTGACCATCCAGGAGTGTCACTCTCAGAACTTGTTCATCTTGTGTACCATCCTCTCGGTCATCATCTGTTCTTGCCAATAGTCCATAAAGATGATTTATCGCTGAGCGATTCTTTCCTTAATTATTATTGTTAGCATTTGCTATTATTACCGATACTGTTAATAATTAGCATCCACATTTTACGATCGCATTCAGAGATGGGCAGTGGCGCTCTATCGTTACCTAGCAAAATAGATAATCCGCTACTAGAAAAACAGCTATTTCGCTATGTTTTGCTAAATAGGATAGCTCATCTTCGATCGCATCCCGCTGAAATTCACAATTATCATTTCGCAATGCACTGTTAAATTATTATCATCTACAGAAATTCTTCCCAAGGGACTCATCTGTTTTAAACAGCGATGGCTTATATTCATGGAAGGCATTCAACAAATAAGTTATTCACCGTACATAAGTTCAATACAATAACTCATTTCAATATATTTGTTATTTTACATAAGTTATCAATACACAGCTTATACTTTACATTACTTTACTTCGCAATACATAAGTGTTTTCCTGTACACTTTATTCGATCGATAAATTGGTCGTAGCGGAGTGATCAGAATTAGAGTAAGTCCAATTGTTCAATTTTTTTATTTGAAAAAAAATTTGAATATTAATAACACTCGAACAATCCACTTATTCAAATTCTCGAAATTTATTGGAATTAATTAATTATTCAATCAAAAAAGATGCGATTATAGCATCATTAGCACAATCGTTCACAGCAATACGAGAGCGGTCTTATTATCGACGATTGAAAGGCTGATAAAACAGAAATCGTTTGCGTTAGCGAGAAGTGATGATTCATCGTGAGTTAGTTACGTGGTGAAAAGACAAATTTCTAGCGGATATTTTTTCATAAGATAACTTGCGTTGGGAAATCTAATAAATAGTTCCATTCCAAAAAATGCACAAAATTATTCAGACTTACTTTTCCGGCAACTGAACGAACAAGATTGATTGGAAATCTCATCGCTTTCACCGACCATTTCATTGGAATTCTTTTCTGCTTGCTCATTACCATCAAAACGAGCCGATTCTTCAATACTACTATCACAACTGTTATCATTACTACCGTCATTATCAGTAATCACTTCTAACTTCTCATTCTTCTGTTCTGTTTCTTTCTTCTGCTCCTTGTCAGCACCATCACGATTATAGTCACCATTCTCTGTTCTCGAGGAACGATCCCTTATCACTTTGTTGAAATTATCAACAGATCGTTCTGATTGTCCCGTATTTTTGCGCAGTTCCTCTTCGTTTTCATCGAAACTATTCTTCTGTGTTTTTGTCTCTTCAGCTTCGATATCTGAAAGTGTATAACCTTCATCAACACCGTATTTGGCTATAGCGTGTTTCGATAATCGCACAGACCGAGTCAACGCGATTCTTTCAGATAGTTGAGAATCTTTAAGATTCAAATTCCCTTCGTTCGGTTCAGATTCTGATAGCTCAACGTCAGATTCTCTGAGCCACGAGTCAGATTCTTCGAATTGTTCGTTGAATTGAGACAACACATCTTTTGCAGGAAGCGAGTTTCGGCGGTAGCATTTTTTTTGTGAGAAATATTCTTTTATGTGCTGAGTTTTGGTTGGAGTTCGGAATTGTGAGCGATTTTTTTGATCATTCTGATCTAGTTGAGACGAGTTTTGATCATTTTGTTCTGCTTGAGGAGGTTTTTGTTGTACAACAACAGCCTGAAATCCTTCTCCGGATCCAGCAGAATCTTCTCGATTCGCATGAGAATTTCCATGAAATTCATTAGATCCACGAGAATGGTCACAACTTTCCCCAATATTTCCCCTAATCGGCTCCGACTCCCCATCCCCTCCGAACGACAAGCCGTTCAAATCAATCAACAACATTTCATCTTCTTTCCCTTTCTGTGTACTATCCACACTCTTCCGACCACTCGTCATTTCCAGTTGAACGTCACGGTGACTCGCAGCACTTCCCCTTGATATCAGTGATTCATTCTCATCAAAATCCAAAGAAGCTATTCGCGCTCTAACGTGATCTTCACTCATATTCTGATTATCTTCATGAATATTGTCTTCAATCTTATCATCATTATTGCTGTCTATAGTACTACTCTCGTCAGTTTCTTGACCTTGCTTCGATAACTCTTCTTCACATTCCATCTGTCTCGACAGAGTGCATACATCGAAGAACTGAAAAAAACGAACAATGCAAAAAAGTAACTTGTAATTGAATACTTATGAATTGCAATATTCATTTATTAGACTGATACAAACAATATTCACCTTTTCATTGATGTACATTTCATTTTCTTGTTTTGGAGTTTCGACGACAGAAGTACAACTTGTCACGGGTGATGATACCAAACTGAATGAATTTTCTTTATTCCAACACTTTCAACTTCTCAATATGAGTAAAAATCCTCAATCTCAATTTTAAAAAATTCTGTGATCAAACATGAAATTCCTATGATGAAATAAATTTTCGAAGTGATCTATCAAATTATCAATCGATCTCCTAAAATGATCAATAATGAGGCATAATCACCTAGCGACAGGTGTTCTGTTTGTAGATATACTCAACAAGGACGGTGATGATTCGCTGAAACGATCATTAATAGTGTCAGTACAAAGTTGCTGCGAACTAGCTTCGACGCCTTCCACATCGAAACTGAGTAACGTCACCATTAATTTATCGTTTTCTGAGTCACTTTCTGATACGACTTCGTTTCGATTATCCGAATCAACTGAAACGGTTCAGTGGTAAGTGAGTATTACTGCGTTGATCGCAGTTTTATTCACGTTCACTTTCCGTTAACAATTATCCCATCGGATCAGATTCAACGAAGAATGCCCGCAGTACTTTGCTCGTAATACAAAGAAAGTATCCAAAAGTATACTTTAATTCTTGGGAAGCTACTTTCACATTTCTAAATGCCATATTTCATCAACAGTTCATTCGTTAATGAGATCAGTTGATCTGTTAATTATAATGACTAACAATAACTATAATAAGTAGTTATTGAACAGAATTTGTTAATTTTCTATTTGAGCGCAACAAAACACCCAACGCAATGGAAATCTCACGAGAAATCGAGCATTTCGGATGAATTTTCTCAGTTTCTGAACGATTTGCGAGAACAATTTCGAAGCAAGCGAAAAGCGTACACAGTTCAGACTGCATCAACTGCTGCATATCTTGAGAATAACTTATGTTCTGATGACTTCGTTCAATGCAAATATCCTCATAAGTGGTGCGATCCTCTGAGCAACTCGACCATTTCGACCAGAGTTTCATTGCAGAACCGGAACGTTTCGGCGCATCACTAATTCCATGACCCGAGGTTTCATCCTCAGATCCAGATTCTTCCAATCGATCTCTGATAAAAGCAATATTAACAGCGAATATAGTGACAATGAAAATGATAACGATAATAATCATCCTCGAAATTATCATAAGGTGATTTAAAAAACGATCAGAATCCCGTATTGTCAGGAATATGGCACATGACGATAATAATGCAACAGAATACCTGACAGGTGACGGTACATCGGAATCGCTGTGCTGACACTGTTTAACTGATGATTCTTTGAACTGATCATCACTCATGAATATCGCTTGCCTTGAAGGACTGCAAACAAATGTGTTCGTGTTCCGAAAATATCAACATTTCAAAACGGCTGATGACGATCATACTTTAAATGTCAATTCATTATGCTATTGAATGATAGAAGAGTTGAGATAAAACTCTGAAAGCGTAAAATAATCAGCAATGCAAAGCACAGTGAAGCTAGACTTAAGAACCTGTCGGATAAGATGCCAGTAACAGGACTAGATGATCGTTCGGAAATACTCGCTGGATAATCTGGACACTCCACTGATCTGCCCAGTCTATTTTTGCACTCCTTTTCGTTTCTTGTTACGACCTTAATTGTATTATTGACTCTATCATCATCATCACTATAATATCATTATTACTATAGAATGATACCACGGTCTTCCAGTTAAATGACTCTCTCTCGACTCGCCTCCTAGCGTACAACAAACAAAAGGCTGACAAGAATTGAAAATGCTCGAACGAATCCATCCATTTTGTGAGTAGATAAAGAAGAAAATCGATGAAATTTCATTTCTTTTTTCTGGATAATTAAATTCTCCCAAAAGCTTTCGTTTGTTGTGGACGACGAATTCGATGAGCGAGTACACTTTGGATGGTTGTGAATGAGTCTCATTCCAAACAATCGAGTGCTATCGGTGATGTGAGACTCACTTCCAAAATCAATTACGTCGTCTTTTTCTCTATTGGGATGGATTTAGTCTTTACGAATTTCGCAATAGATTTCAGTTTGTTAAAGAATTCATTTGGAATTCATTTTGTTGTGCAAGACTTTGCATTCATCATTCTTGCATTCTATCAGACAGACTGAAATCGAAATGCTTGTTGAAGATTTTTATAGTCGTTAGCAATTTTCGTATTCATCAAATGTTCCATTTTCTCTTCAAATACTTCGACTCAGTATAATCATAAGTAAATTGCTCAGCGAATTCATTCTGAGATCATTTTTGCATTGTGTTTCCGTCCGTTATGCTCGATTTACTTCTAAAATACACAAATCGATTCACTGCTATTAAAATGCATCAGCAATGCAATAAGCATGTAACAGGTGCAAAATAAATCAAATGTAGAGATAATGTTTTGATAATCTATGTAATAATATAAGTACTCGATATATCCCATCGTCGTCATCGGATGTATCGAAAAAAACGTCACTTTCATCGTTATCCAGCTCACTAGATCTTCTCATTTCACTCTTTTTCGAATCCTTACTCCTCGATTTCGAACGCAACGAAATCACCGTCGACGGCTCGGTGGTTTCGGAAGAATCTGACTTCAAGTCGTTCAATTAATATTAATCATATGTGTTAATAAAGGAACAGTCAATGACACATTTGAATTTCGTCAACAATTCAAATGGTTGAAGACAACCGGCATTGTCAAATCATTCAAATCAAATAATACTCAAAGTTGGCCCAGATAATGATTTCATTTCAATTCAAGCGTTCAAGATGACTCAACTTGGTAACTGTGATCGCTTTTTACGGCCGAGATTCGTAATTCTTCCACTTCATGTGATCTTCACACGATTATACATATTCGGAACTCGCAATTTCCTAGCACTTTTCACTTTTTTTAAGCTACTGGAAAATGTTAACATAAAATATCGGAGTAGTGGGAAATTACCTGATCAGACTGCTGTCTATTACTGCCAGGTGGGAGGACTCGTTTTCGAGTCCTCTTCTTGGGTTTATCAAAATTTTGCTTTTGTAATTGAATGGTTTGAACCGGTGATGAGGATGTGGACGATTGGACTTGATAGGAAGACTTTTGGAGTGTGGGATTTGAACTGGATTGGGTTGAATCCACTGAATGCATTGATACTTTTCGAATACATCTCGCACGATTACATTCATTATCTTTAATTTCTATGATCATTATGTACGATTTTTCGATAGGATATGATAAATACTGTGTAAAATTTGGTTTTCCACTGAATATTGCATAAAATAAAAGGGTTATTTAAATAACACATTGAGAAGTTTTGAATGAAATTGTTTCTTCGGAAGAACATCGAGAAATATTTCACATTTTCGTGATGTTTTCATCAAGATAATTGTTCTTCTCTGAACAACTTCGGACCAACTTCTCTGAACATTTCTGGAGTAATTCCATAAGAGAATCACTTTGCAATGAAAAAAAAAAGAGTGATCTACCATAGATGGAATCATTTGCCTCACTATCTATAATTTTCATGGCTGAAATTCTTTTCTGAGAAGAAGTTTAAGGATGTTGAGAGTGAAAGTGAGGTGTGCGACGAGATATCCTATCGGTTAATCAACATATGCCACGCAATGTACTGAATCCCTACCTGCGTTCATATCGTTCACAGGATCGCTGTCTGTTAATAAGCTATCGAATGCTATCATTTTTGTGCATTTCATCAAATTCATGTCACTTCTCGTGTGCTTCTTTTCACTCAGACTGATGTGTTCAGTTGATTTATCTTCATAATTACATTGCTTCGAACTCGAAATAATTAACGAAGAATCACTTTTCGAACGTGACACTTTATTACTCTGAAACAACGACGGTGCTGCCTCGGTTAATAACAACATTGAAAGCAGTGATGCTAATCGTAAGCAACGAATATAATAATTTCTCACACAATCTTATACATTAGATTTGCATATTCACTTACAGCAAGAAATGATATCCACTTGAAAACTCTGATCAACAACTTGTCTAATCACACAGATCCACCTATTGATCGAATTCAAGCAAAGTATCAAATAAAATAGACTGAAATTAACCTGAAATATTGTTCCTGCTAAGTTAGCGGACGATTCGGAGTTTAGATCAACCCAGAACGATAACGATTCTCGTCGGTCAGTCATCATCACTATTACTTGAGTTTCTTCATCTGCATCATAAATGAAACAAAATGAAACTCGTCGAATTGATTAACGGAAATGAAATAAATGTAAAAATTCTATACAAATGAATAAACATTGAGCACACACTCAAAAGTCAATATAATCCTCATCAAACAATAATCATCACAATGAAGAATGGCCGAAGCACTGAACAAGGGCACAAGGGCATTCATTAGCTAGGACAGCTGGCTCAGCCCATCAACCGGGTGTAGTGGAGTCTAATACAGTCTAGTTTAGAATGGCCAGAGAGCAGATGAGATGCATTGTTCTCATGCGATTTCGCTTTGATTTAGCCAAGTAACGAGTGTGCATGAAACATCATCATATCCATGCAGACAATCATATAGCTGTGTCTACTACTAAGGCCTCTTGTAACCACTACTGCCAAATACTATTATACTTACTACGAGACTAGTCTAGGCCGTACACATCTTCTGAAATCAATATTTTGTTACTTCTCTTACATATATCCCTCTAATCCATATAGATGTGTATGCTTATATATTATCCAGATGTCGACACTCTCTATCACAAACGCAATCTCATAGAGAACACCACGATTTTTTCATTCATATGTTCCGTTCCCTTCATTCAGAATACATGAATGTAAACAATTTTATGACGTTCAAGCTAAACATGACTGTGATTATACTCAGGAGTATACTCAGCTGCACATTATTCTTTATTCCTTGATTGCATACAGCCGTCATATCCCATTTTTTGAATTCTCTTCAGTTTATTTCGCTCATGAATTGTAATTATTACGTATACGAAACGATAATATATCTACCGTAAACGTTGCACTTGAGCACTTCTAGAAGCACGAACATATTAGTCAGTTAAGTGCATTAATCATACTGAAAATGGAATATTTTGCTGGTTTTTTATAGAAAGCAATAATTATTCCAAAGAAATAGTCACAAAATCGCTTTGCTACACGATCTGGATGAGTTGAATCGCTTGGTTGCATTTGGTGTGCACTCCGGCTTGCTATAGCCGCCTGATGCTGTTCACTGTAACATTGAAACGTAAGCTTCTGATAAACTTGTGACTTTAAAAGATCTCAATTCAGGCTCACAAAACTCATCATAAATTCATACAACTTATCTTTGAACTTGTGTAGTAAATTGTACTTTGTTAGTGATCTGAATGAATACCTATTCCACCTCATCACTCCCACGGAACAATGTTATCGTAGGAGATCAAAAAATGACTCGCATACTATTACGGATAAGAGTTTGGAGAATGTTTCAGATTAGCAACTGACAAGAACACTGAAAACATCACGAACAAAACTTCAATTCAAAAATCGAGCCAAAAAAGCTTACTTCCGCAAAACGTTGAATTCACGGTCAGTTGTGAGAATACAATAATTTGTTCGAATACTACTGAACGAGTTTATGAAACATAACATTGTGTGTTGTTATAGAACAGAAATGGGAAATGAATCACATCTTTCTTTAGCCGAAACGTATCTCCGTTTATCCAAATTATCCTCAAATGAATCACTTTCATAAGACCTAAGTTGGTTGCTTATTGCAGGCATAGACCATCACCGCATCATATTGCTTGCAATCAGCAGTCTCAATCAAGCAATGTCGCAAATCTCTATGGAAACTGCTTCAGTTACTTAGAATCGAAACAAATTGTTTCTCAAATAGACCTATTAGAGTTTTCGAGCCCATCAACTCGAATATAAGCTCAAATGAAATGAATGAAACTGCGTCAGTTCTATTTTCATCGAGTTCCACAGGTGAACTTCATATGTTGCGTCTGTATGCGTGTGAAAGTGTAACAAATAAACACTCTCATATAAGAATCATAAGTTTATTGATCAAAGAATACATGGATATAAATGAATATATACTAAAGCATAAATAAAGAACTTCTTTGTTCAACTCAACAGAAATCGAGACTATATGTATACGCAAGGTATGTATTAATGCACATTTGAATATATTGTACAACAAGAAAAAATGCAATATAAGGAGCGTGGTTTATATGAATATCATATCAGACAAATACAAAGACAATATACAAGGAATAGTGATATGCATAAAAGCTTTGCAATATGCTTCAATCAATCATATAACAAACGACCATAATAAATTTAGTTATAACTGAGAGTAATTTAAAATCAAACCGCTGTAATATTTGCAGCGAAATTGGAAAAAAATGCCTGGAATTCGGCGCTGAAATTCTGGACTCGAATCCATCACCGTTAAATTTGCAGGACAACTATAAAACAGAATAAATAAAGCGCATTCATAAAGTGAATGTGATAGAAGTGGCGAATGAAAAAAATATTGAAGAGACATTTGACGAAATCTTCAGACATTTGTATTATAATTTCTTTAACAAGGACGACCTATAATTTCAGTTCGTAGAAATGCAATTAACGAATGAAATTCAGTCAGTTCCAAAATTATTCGTTTGGCTGATCACCAAGATCGTTTTTCACGTTCATTTTTTGTTTCTCCTTCAACAGAGACCATGGAATTGAACCACCCTTCATAGCACCATGATGACCATTTCCAGTTAGCTTTTTCGTGCACGGTGACATTACCGCATCACTTGGTGATGAAATCTGCAATTGTTTAACAATTATCTAATTTAGAGCGCTAATTTCGTCGTTGAAATTTGGCAATTGATTGTTTTAATTGAATTTCTCATCGTTGGTGTGCAAAAATGAAATTACCTGGAAATTTTGACGGCATTGACGTGTACGGACAATGGCTGGTGTACAGGGCATCTGAAATCGGTAAATATTAACCAAACTGATTGCAACTTCTGCTTGTCCTCGCAGAGATGAATGATCAAAATATGGTCAATAAAAATGAAGAAAAGAACCGACATCTTTTTTGCACTGTGTAACGTTTTGTTGAGGTGATTTCTCATCAGCACAGCATTTATTTTCTTGCTGTTGCTCGTTATTTTCAGCGTTCATCATTTTAAAGAACTTGGAATATTATTCGTCAGTGAAATGGACCACAGCAATAACACTTTATAAAAACACACCTTAAATTAGAAAATATTTTAGTGAAAAATTATACAACTGTTAAGTAATTTTCATTTGAGATAAACCAAACTTCACGTTGCTTCGACAATACGTTGCATACGCAAAACAATGGAGGTAAAAAACACCATCGATATATGAGTAATGATATGAGTCAAAATCCCTCAAAAATTTGCTGAAACGAATACAATATTGGCAAAACATAGTTGAAAGCGCCTCGAAAACTTTAAGAAAACACATACAGATGAATTCGAAAAGCGCAACGCAAAGAGACCAACTGCACAAATACTGCGAAAGGAATTTGCTAACGAACTCAACACTTCTTATCACTGAAATTGGTACTCTCATCAAAAACTCTTCATTTCAGAGATATTTCGTTTGAAGCAATTTCAGTTGAGCAATTCAAACACACAAATCTGCCGCCAATAATGATGATTAGTCCATTTGCCACAAACTGTTCACTGAGTTCTATGTGCCAGTGACTGCCCCAGTCAGAGCATGCGACGAACACGAGAACAGATGTGCGGATATTGTATAATAGATGTTATAACATCGCTGAACATGTTGGAATTGTTGAGCTGCAAAAACTAAAATTGAATATTGTATAGAATTATTGAGCATTGAATTGATAAACATGCAAGTATCATACAATATTAAAATCTTTAACAGAATCCGTCATTAGTTTGCAAATTATGGGAAAACCTTTCAAAAACTGTTGCGACCGGAATAAGTAATGATATGAAATAGAGATGGATGAATTTTTGAACAGTTTGAAATTGATTTGATGTATAATCAGTGAAGCTGAACGGAAAATCGTGTATTGAAAGAACCCACGGATCATCGCACCAGACAAAATGAAGTTTGATACCTTTAAGCTTTGAACATAATGAGCATACACAGTGAAAACCTGATTGTGAGGATCCAATTAGCTCGAATACGATTCTCTGGATATTCTCACGCAACTGCATCACCGATCGGCTTTCATATCAGTGGTGTTCGACGGTGAAATGAAATCGTTCAGCTGCATGGATTATAATGTAAAAATATATCGTCAGAATTAACGAAGTAAGCATTAACCTTCAACAATAGATACAATATCATGATAGTAACAAATTTCTTCCATACAATGGTGAGAGAAATAATTATGTGTCTGAACAAAATAGAGAGTAAGAAATAGCGATGGTACCCTTCATATTCTTTCAAAGGGAGGTATAGCTATTTTATATTTTATAGGAGCTATAGCTATATCTATAGTATTCTCAAGATTGCCCAAAAATATTTCGATGTTTGCATTGTTCGATTGAGCAAAACCTCTGCTTTCTAAAAATGAAAAGCTCACCGGAAAATTCCGCCTCTTCGAGGACGATATAGCTATTTTCCTGATGCTATAGGGGTTGATACATTCAAACCTACCGTACTCTCAGCTTTGACCAGTAACGTATCAATCTTTTCAAACCAGTCGATCGAGCAGGATCTCTGCATTCAGAAAAATATATATTTTGTCGGGCGATTTCGCTTAGTTGAGGAGGTATAGCTATTCTACTAAAGCTATCTCAACTAGCGCTGAGGTGCTCACTGATATGCATTTGATCACTATAGATCAACGCATATTATACATTAATATAGAAATATGGGTTTGATACATTCAAGCTTACCGTCTTCTCAAGTTTGCCCGGAAACGTATTCATGTTTGTACATTGTCCGATTGAGCAAAACCTCTGCTTTCTAAAAAGAAAAAGCTCACCGGAAAATTCCGCCTCTTCGAGGAGATATAGCTATTTTTCTGATGCTATAGGGGTTGATACATTCAAACCTACCGTACACTCAGCTTTGACCAGTAACGTATCAATCTTTTCATACCAGTCGATCGAGCAGGATCTCTGCATTCAGAAAAATATATATTTTGTCGGGCGATTTCGCTTAGTTGAGGAGGTATAGCTATTTTATTAAAGCTATCTCAACTAGCGCTGAGGTGCTCACTGATATGCATTTGATCACTATAGATCAACGCATATTATGCATTAATATAGAAATATGGGTTTGATACATTCAAGCTTACCGTCTTCTCAAGTTTGCCCGGAAACGTATTCATGTTTGTACATTGTCCGATTGAGCAAAACCTCTGCTTTCTAAAAAGAAAAAGCTCACCGGAAAATTCCGCCTCTTCGAGGAGATATACCTATTTTTCTGATGCTATAGGGGTTGGTACATTCAAACCTACTGTACTCTCAGCTTTGACCAGTAACGTATCAATCTTTTCATACCACTCGATCGAGCAGGATCTCTGCATACAGAAAAATGTATATTTTGTCGGGCGATTTCGCTTAGTTGAGGAGGTATAGCTATTTTATTAAAGCTATCTCAACTAGCGCTGAGGTGCTCACTGATATGCATTTGATCACTATAGATCAACGCATATTATGCATTAATAGAAAAATATGGGTTTGATACATTCAAGCTTACCGTCTTCTCAAGTTTGCCCGGAAACGTATTCATGTTTGTACATTGTCCGATTGAGCAAAACCTCTGCTTTCTAAAAAGAAAAAGCTCACCGGAAAATTCCGCCTCTTCGAGGAGATATACCTATTTTTGTGATGCTAAAGGGGTTGATACATTCAAACCTACTGTACTCTCAGCTTTGACCAGTAACGTATCAATCTTTTCATACCAATCGATCGAGCAGGATCTCTGCATTCAGAAAAATATATATTTTGTCGGGCGATTTCGCTTAGTTGAGGAGGTATAGCTATATTATTAAAGCTATCTCAACTAGCGCTGAGGTGCTCACTGATATGCATTTGATCACTATAGATCAACGCATATTATGCATTAATATAAAAATATGGGTTTGATACATTCAAGCTTACGGTCTTCTCAAGTTTGCCAGGAAACGTATTCATGTATGTACATTGTCCGATTGAGCAAAACCTCTGCTTTCTAAATAGAAAAAGCTCACCGGAATATTCCGCCTCTTCGAGGAGATATACCTATTTTTGTGATGCTGAAGGGGTTGGTACATTCAAACCTACTGTACTCTCAGCTTTGACCAGTAACGTATCAATCTCTTCACACCACTCGATCGAACAGGATCTCTGCATTCAGAAAAATATATATTTTGACGGGCGATTTTGTTTAGTTGAGGAGGTATAGCTATTTGATTAAAGCTATCTCAATAGCGCTGAGGTGCTCACTGATATGCATTTGATCACTATAGATCAACGCATATTATGCATTAATATAAAAATATGGGTTTGATACATTCAAGCTTACCGTCTTCTCAAGTTTGCCCGGAAACGTATTGATGTTTGTACATTGTCCGATTGAGCAAAACCTCTGCTTTCTAAACAGAAAAAGCTCACCGGAATATTCCGCCTCTTCGATGAGATATACCTATTTTTGTGATGCTAAAGGGGTTGATACATTCAAACCTACTGTACTCTCAGCTTTGACCAGTAACGTATCAATCTTTTCATACCAATCGATCGAGCAGGATCTCTGCATTCAGAAAAATATATATTTTGTCGGGCGATTTCGCTTAGTTGAGAAGGTATAGCTATATTATTAAAGCTATCTCAACTAGCGCTGAGGTGCTCACTGATATGCATTTGATCACTATAGATCAACGCATATTATGCATTAATATAAAAATATGGGTTTGATACATTCAAGCTTACCGTCTTCTCAAGTTTGCCCGGAAACGTATTGATGTTTGTACATTGTCCGATTGAGCAAAACCTCTGCTTTCTAAATAGAAAAAGCTCACCGGAATATTCCGCCTCTTCGAGGAGATATACCTATTTTTGTGATGCTGAAGGGGTTGGTACATTCAAACCTA
>JAPYMA010000333.1:0-36717 GCA_035041965.1 Anisakis pegreffii | reverse complement strand
GTGAGTTCATTATATCAGCATAAATCATCCAGAACCTCATGGAACGATATCATATCTCAAGTTCTCATGAGAGGTGCTCGCAAGTTGCTTATAGATATTTCATTCGAATTGAAGACTCTCAATAGAAAAGGTGAAAGTGAATTTTAAGAACGCAAATATGAAAAATCGAATAAAATATGTAAATTGATGACATACTTTGATATATATATATATATATATATATATACATATATATACATATATGTGTATATATGTGAGTTCATTATATCAGCATAAATCATCCAGAACCTCATGGAACGATATCATATCTCAAGTTCTCATGAGAGGTGCTCGCAAGTTGCTTATAGATATTTCATTCGAATTGAAGACTCTCAATAGAAAAGGTGAAAGTGAATTTTAAGAACGCAAATATGAAAAATCGAATAAAATATGTAAGTTGATGACATACTTTGGCTACGGTGACACGCCGCCCTCTGCACATGAATTTTCCAGGCCCGGACCGTTTTGAAGGGCTGGTCGGGCCTGGCGCAGCCGGCTAGTCGGCACCCTGAAACATCAATAATAAGCAACAATGAATATTCAATCACTCCTTCCTATTATCACTTTTTAGACTGAATTCAATTTTTATTCTCACTTTCGTTTTGCTATTTTCACCTTCAGAACTCTCTTATATTCAATGAATATTCATGACGATCAATTCAAAAACAATCAGTTAAGATTAATCAAACAATCTAAGGAAAAATGATCATTCAATAGAAACTTACAGATCTTGTCGTCGTCCACGTGGTACGCTTCTGAGTCTGGTGCCGCTAGCTCGGCCTGATGTTCCGGCCGCAGATGCTCGATGTTGTGCGGCCGGAAGACCTGCGGCTCACGGTGCTGCTTCGGCTGCCTTGGGATATGGGGCCTGCGCCTAAAAGACGTTCACTTTATTATTTTAAATTGAATTTCTTCGACTGTATACTTTTTGTATGAAAAAGTATTTTGCAATGATCTCTGATTGCTCAATTTGTACTATTTGTCAGAAGATGAGTGATGAAAATGTTGTGAAGTAAATAATGGAATATTATTGCGATGAATTTCAGAAAAAGAAACTCACAAGAAGTAACGGGGCTGCGCAGGCCCCTCTTCTGCCTGGGTCGTGTTAGTATCGTCGTTGTTACTGTCGTTAGCTTGGATTTGGTTAGTGTCGTCTTCGGTTAGTTCGTCGTTAACGTCTTCTCCTCCATAAAATATCCCCATAAACTCCTCGGGCTGTGGCTGGGGTTCGGCGGGTCGATTTTCCGTGGGGCCGGATGATGGGGTGGGCCCCCGACGGTCCAACATCTGGAATGATTAGCTCGATCATGAATTGGTTCGAAGTTGGTTAGTCAAAAGCACTAATATCCCATGAATTTGGCCGTCGGTATGATTTATGACTAACAGATCGAGCCTTGCGATTTGTGATTGCTAAAGCAGCTTATTTAATACCGAAAAATATTTCGAAAAAAAATTCAGCTGCGATGCTTATAACATCATGTAGTCATTCTTTCATCAATGCCGACTACTTCATGACGTGAATCTCGCACACTTCAATAATTATTCACTCGAGAATATCTGCAGCATTTTCGTTTGAAATAGTCAAGAGATCATCAACTATTCCCGAAGATTCAATCAAAATTTTATTCAATTCCACTTACGTCGTTTGGGACTGGAACTTTCCAACGTTCCATTTCTTGCTCGAATAACTCCGAATCGACATACTGAAAAACATTATTTAATTATTTTAACTGTTTATTACAACAAACTTCCTGTTAAAAAACACTACTGTTATTATTATAAAATCTAAACTTTTTGAATCTAATCATTGTCATTATTATAGCCATCGATAGAAAAGAATTTCCAGAGTAACTAAGCAGAAAAGAATCATTAAGGGAACTCACTTGGATCGTCGGAAAGCCTATAAATACGGCGTACCGGTCGGGCGCCTCTCGTATCACTTCAAATGCCGCCCCGGTGACGCCGTATTTCCAGCTCCTCTCGTTCTCAACGTTTGCATGGTGGATGAGGAGCTGGATCCCCATCATCCGGCAGATGGCCTCGATAAGCAGGGGCGAGGGTGCCCCTGCTCTAAATGCGGCCACTGAAATCAGGCAACAATTATTATTTGTTGCGCATTCACTAGATTCTATGGAAATTTCGTTCTTTTCTGTTCAATATTCATTGATCGCATCAAATTCTTATTATTTCAATCGACCATTTTGCGCTCATCTCAACATCAAACGCACATCATCACTTAAGCTGCCGAGAATTGGTGATTGTGTCATGATATTACCAATATAAATTTTTCATTGCATCAACTAATGCAATGCTTGATACGTTATGCAACAATATATGAGTGAGGAGTGCATAATAAAATTATTATTTCATGTAGCGGCAAACAAACTTACAGACTGAGTGACCACCCAGTTCGGGTGGTAACTGGCTTATCGTTACTGGCCATTCTTCATCGACCCACCGAACCAAATTCAAATAGTTGGGCATAAAACTTAGAACCCCCAGTACCTGCAGCAAATTGCTGCAATATACTTTCCCGCGACTCCCGTATTGCAGATCGTCGTCCACCATTCTCGTCTCCGGGTGATCCGGAACTCCTTCCAGCGCGCGCCTCCCGAACATCTTCATCCTCACGTCCCGGTCGTTAACCACATCCTTCTTCCCACGCCTGCCCCTACCTCCGCTGCTTCTCCTGGGGCTGCTACTTCCCGGCATTTTTTTCTACTGAAAATGCCTTTTAATTAATATCTCAACACGTTTTGCAAAACCCCACTGAAATTACGTGCAGATTCTGGTCACGGTTCATCGTGCATGTTTTCATGTCTTACGTCGTCAATTATGCTTAGGTAATCATTGAATTACTTTACCGTGTCAGTCATATTGCAGCGTCAACAACATCATCAAGTGTCCATGTATGACAAAGAGCTGAGAATCGTGGGCAATAAGAGCAGGCAATGGATCACAGGAGATGACTCCTATAGTTTCCGCTGTCGCTGCTCTCTTGAACCTAAGCGGTTTCAGAACTCATGCGCTTATATCTTTAGTTTCAGACGCTCTTTTGAACATTTCACACATGATCATATGCATTCCCAAATTTCCTCAAGTGTTTAAGAACAGTTGTAGACAGTACAGACTGAAGACATTTTGATAACAGTTTGAGCGTGTTCCCATTGGGCAGATTTATTTTCTTAGTAGAACCGCTCCTAATGAGACATTTTGTTACAGTTTGATCACAAATGAATGAATTTATGTGAAACCACAGCAAAACAGGATGTGAATAAATGCAACAGAATTTGAAACATATACTTCATAGCTGAGATTTTAAATTATTTTAAGGCTGAAGTTATTCGAGAAATTAATGTAAGTGTTTTAACTGTTGATGAATCCGCAAGTTTATTTTATTCACCAAACTGAATTCATTTTGATCGATTGCATTTTTTTCATGCACTGCTAGGCAGTAGCGTGTTTTTAATTATTCCGCTGTAAGTGGAGCTTCTTTTTCGTTAGTCCGACAGCTCACCAATTTTTCACGCGGCGGAAATTTGCAGCGATAGCTTATGCTACATTAATTTCTGACTGCATTGATTAGCGATAACCTACACTATTTTCTTTCATTAGCGCTTTAACGAGCTTCTGGTTTTCAAACTACGTATGACTTGTTAATTTTTGTCGACAAGGTATGCTTATTGTTTCCAGTATCAAGATGTTGGGAATATTTCCCAAATTCTTAAAAGAATCCATATTTTTACGAACCATCAGCTTGTTTGTGGATCAATTTGACCTACGCCTTAACATGTATTTTAATTTACATTTGTGGGCCATATCTGAAGTCGACAAGCCACAGGGAAACAGTTCCGAGAAGCTGGACTGGAAGGCCGATTCCATTTACCAAAATATGGATCAAACATTTCCAAAAGTTTCGAAATAGAATATATTTATATCATCAGGTGGAACATAGTAAACTTCTGATTGCCGTGATTCACTGCTACCTCCACTTTTCTCCCGATATTTGCTTTCGCATAGAAACAAGCATGGAAAGATATTTAATGCCTATCTAGAGTTGCCGATAGCTTCGTCTGTTTATTATCGCAACTTTTTGATAAGTAGATTCCATTTGAATGAAATCTAACATTCAATAAACTCTGAGAAGATTCTGTCAAATTTTTGACGCCTTTTTCACAGAAAAATCAGCAATGCGATTGCAAATTTTGAAGGAAGTTTTGAAATTAGCGAGCATCGGAGTTTGTTTCTTGAATACTATGCATGCGCATTTCATCGAATATCCTTTTCATGCTTAAGCTCCACTAGATCGAGACATTCTCAGAAGACGTCAGCAAAACCAGGTGATGATGACCACAAAACGATGAGGATTTGGATGATGGTCACAAGATATTTGCTGTAATTCACAGAGATAAATGCCTAAAGATGGATGCGATCAAAACAGTTTTTACAGACAAAGATCAGTTTGTTCGATTGATATCTGTGGTTCAGAGTAGCGGGAGCGCATGTTGAAGTGCAAGTTTTGAATGAAATCTTACGAATATATCACTTCAACGCGCAGAAACTTCAAAGTCTTCTTCGCACAGCAACAATTTTTTTAGTGAAGTGATGCGGGTTGATGTGGATGATCTGGTAATTTATTAAACAGATTGCGTAAATGTTGAAATTAGCTGTTCATGACGAAAAATCAAGCACAACAACGAATCAGAAACACATTAGAAGGTATTTTCATTTCAAAAGCAATGATCCAGAGCAAAGCAATCGCCAGTTGCACGCGCAAATTCTAATCGAAAATGATTCGCTTTATTATTTCCGTGTTTCAAACTCTTTGATACTTTAGACTCACCATATCCTTTTCAAGACAATAAGAGAGTTCGAAAATTTCATTCTCAAGCTAGACATTGATAAGGAAATAAACAGACGTTCTTACTTCATAACGCGGAATGTACCCATCAATCCGAAATGAATTTATAGAGCGACTATATATTGCCATGCAAGTTCAGAACAAGGTTTTTCGAATTTGTTATAATCTTACAGATGAATCTGAATTTCAGTTAGACAGCAACAAGCAATTTTTGAGTGAAATTACGATGAATGATTTGGATGATCAAGCAATTTATTTGGCGAATTAGTTGTACGTTCACTTTGGATAGCGATATCGAAATGATCAAGTGCAACATCAAAAAGATTTGGCGATTAAATTCAATTAGAAATTTTCACAGAAAATCTTTGGGCAAAATTGTTGCACAAGCGATGAATTAAATCATTATTTTTCATAATTTCGCAGGCAAAATGCTTCAATTTAACACTATGAAGGATGTCAGGTTAAGTTATTGGGTGATTAGATAGATTGGGATGAATCGCATGTTCATTTTCAAGCAAAACATGTCAATATAGAAAACGTGCGAAATGTATTGATATGCTTACAGTCAGAAGATGAATCAACCCGAAAAGATTCGACAAGTTATGACTACGATCAAATATTACTGATTATTATCTGGATTAGTTTGATGATGCTGCAGAGCTAAGTAATTCAATGAAGTATGCGCGGATTCGTATACGAATAAATAGAATATGAAAGAACATATCAGTGGAATATATCAAGGTATATAACAGATGATATCATAATAGGAATATATCAATAGTGCAATATATTCTACAGGTAACAATGGAATATGAGATATAATGAAATCAAATCCAAATGAAAATGTTGAAGAAATGCATGCGAAAATTAATGAAATAATGTCAATTAAAGCTTACATTTTAAAAAAATCCAATAATAAGGTTGTTGCGCTGCCAATTTTTTCAAAATTCTCCAAAAATCTGAAATTCATCAAATTAGGATTGTGGATTGAAAAAGAATAGTAAAGTCAAAAAATACGAGAAGATTTCAACTGTTCATGCAGCTCTGAGAAGTTTCAGAAGGAGAAGCGCGAAAAGTCTTCGGGATTCCCGAAAACTTGAAAATGGGGAATGTTTGAGTACTATTTGAATGAGTTTCGCTTGAACGTGGAATGGATCAGACGAATTTAAAATAGCTGTAGTTGGTGAAAAGAAACAGAAATTAAGGTAAATGAATACGATTAATTGAAAAGTCATCGAAAAAACATACTGGAGATTTTGAAGAATCTCTCCTAAAGCACCCAAAACAATTTAATTGACGCTTGGTGTGGTCAGCACCAATGAAGTAAACCTGAAATTCAATAAATCAAAACAGGTAATGAGATTTTTTTAAGCCGTGAGATTTCGATTTACGTACTCTAATGAACACACGCATTTCTTAACGCTGCTCTCAGTGCTCTTGTAACACGGTTACAATTTTTACAAGTGCAAACAGCATCATGAATAAAGGTATTCGTTTTAAGTCACTTATATTCATTCATAACCTCATGGAAAACAGTTCGGCGAAAGATCAGGACTACCACCTAAATAATGTCAACGATTAGACAAGAGCAATTTCAACGATATTCATATTGTGAAAACTAAAATTTAATGAATCGTCGATACTAGTGATTGAAAGTAAAAACTCGTCAAAACGGTGACTCTAACAGGTTGAATAAAAATAAGCAAAAGAATGTTGATATTAAATAAAAATGATTCTCCTGAAGCAATGATTAAACAACACATAATCCTGATAAAGTTTGACGAGAAGGTTGTTAATTTTCGAAAGAGGTAATAGAGGAATGTTGCCAATGATTTTTTTTTCTGCATTGAAACAACGAAAAAATGATATTATGTGGGCATGTGGGCGTGGTATTGATTTTTCGAGAGTGATAAGTATGTCGTCCTCTTCATTCCATGTAAACAATTCATTGGTGACGTGATCTTTCAGTAGAGCACGTGCATTTCGAAAGTCGATCGAATGGAAACATTCCTGGTCAGCGTCAAGTGAATCTGAATGGTGAAGGGTAACGCGTCGAAGAAATGGAGATGAAGATAACGTGCTAACAATAAGTATTGAGTTCAGATCACGCAGACTAATCGTTGACTGTACCTATACGATTCACTAGTCGCTGTTGATCATTTGTAAATATGATTTGTAAAGAAATACACATCCTAAATCAACTCAAACGATTAGATTGGTGATATTCAATTGGAGATATTCGGATGGAAACATTCAGATGAAAGACGCTCGGAAAATAACGGTCGCATAACATTGACATCAATGCTGCTACCAGCATTGCCATCAGTTTCATGCTGAAAATGAGATAATGAAAGGATTGCTGACCTCTTGATTATTCCATAATAGAACGAATCCCACATTCGTATATCGCACTGTTGTCTGCTGACGATTAATTGAGAGGAAATGCTAGGGATTCGCGTATTGGAGAGTGATTTTTTAGAGTCTCTGCAAACATGTGAAGTTTACGAAACTTTGCTGAATCAGCCAATTTCGAGAAATCGTTGTGAGATTATTACTGGAGTAAGACCTAAATAGAGTACACATTTTTCATAAAGAATTCAGACATCCATTCGGGAGCTATAGGAATTTGATCCGGTAAATTTATTAGATGTTCGCATTGATTTGATTTTGTGATATTAAGGTATTCTAGTTGCATTGAGCATTAATTAATGGATGCAAAATCTATCCACCCATCAGGAGCCTTTCCAGTCGGTTTTTGGCTTGCTCTAGTTTTATCCAGTACTGGTTTGTCAAAATACTACCATCTATCTCTTCCGCCTCCAATACATTGCCTAAACATTCCTCAGGAACCTATGGATGTGCCTTCTTGCGAAATGCGATTCTGCATTGTCACTCGCATCTGAACAGTCAGATATGGACATGAATTTATTCGGTGAAACCAAAACTCTTCAGTGCATCCAATTCAATTAAAAAATGCTAATGCCATTTGAAAATATCTGTTCATGAATGGATTTATTTTGTTTGTAGTTTATTCAACTTCCCCACATCATCATGCGGTTTGTTTTGCCGCCTAATGTATCCCATACATTCGAAAAGCAGCTTTACCGACCCTCCCATCCAACACTCCCGAACGTTGTTCTTATCTTCCTCGTTTAATCGTCAGCTGCTATCTTGACTACAATGGCATCACTTATTTAGTATTGTTTGGCAATTCGAAATCTCCTTTCCTCTTGCTATGAATTTTGTTGCGGTACATCGGTAATTTGGAAGTATCACAAAGAATGTTGCAACATAAACACATTTTTAAACATCATGCATATATCATATTCAGATGATACATACCCACATGCCTGGACATATCGTTACGTTAGTAGTACCTAAGGGCTTGTTTAACTACGGTAACTAGCCACACCCACAAATTACGGTATTACGCCACGCCCACGTCTTTTGGTGTGCTACCATAGTTTGTGGGCTCGGCTAGTTACTGTAGCTAAGCAAGTCCGTAGGTACTATTCCGACGTTATCTCGTATTCACTTTTAAGGAGAGACCCTCTAGGACCAATGATGTTTTGTTAAATTCACAGATTAGAGCGACTGTATCAGAGCGATTTTACGGAATTGTTTGTTATGATGATAAATAGCTCCGCCAAGGTAGTGATGCTTGAAAGAAGCACAGTTATTCATTCAGTAAATGACAGTGTGTAGATGGTGAAATTCATCAGTGCATTAGGCGATTATGTAATTTCCATGAATACCGTTGCAGATCAGATCATTTCCATATCAAAAACGTTTCTATGTTCATTTCTAAACCAAGTTTATTTCTAATTGTTGACGTTTCTATTATTGTTATTGGATACCTGTATTTTTGTTAACGCCTTTCCACAGCTGTATTTTTCGTCATGATTTAGATGTTCCACTGCTTCAAGTGTTGAATTTTATTTTATGTAATTTTCCTGCAGCCTTGTGCTTCAAATTATTTTCTCAGTATCCATTTGACGATTCCTTATGATGATTCCTTTCCCTCCATTTGATATGGATACTTCTCAGTGTTTTTGAAATTGTATCTTTTGATGTCGGGACTGTGATGAACCTTTATATTCCTATTTATTTACGATGAATTCGGTGTGATTTATTTGTATTCCTTCAAATTTTATTCTAATTGAGATTGTGGCACTAGAAATGCTGATTTGACAACATATTGTATATCTGAGATGCTGAATAAATAATTCAAGAATAAGCTGTCGTTTTGAGCACTTTTCACACGGGAAATTTTGATGAAAGGAAATCGCCCGGTTTCTAGATGGGGGAATGAGAGTCTCCCCCATATAACAGTGGTTTCCAGACTCCCACACTCCCTGTATCACGCTACCAACCCCCTCGTATCAATCCATTTGGCCGCAACTTCCGACATCTTCGATCCTCCAAACTGATGAGGATTCAATGGAAAATTAAGAAATCGATTCTATGGTCAAAAGTTTCCCTGTTAAAAATTGTCAGTAGTGTTGAAGTTTTCGTCAGACGACATAAATACTGTTTGTGAATCAGAAATCCTGTGCGGTTAGATGAATACGATTGAACTTTATAATACTATCAACATCTGAGGGAATAGATTGCCTGAATATGAACTGTGTGATAGATGTCGTCATCAGTATTGCGATCCTATCGATTGATGGTTGGTTAATACAAACGGCTTAACTGCAAGAAGTTGATAAATTCTGTCGAGAAAATTGCACTTTATGAAACTAGAAATCAACTCACATAAGATCAGTATGATGAAATGTTCTAATGTTGAGAAGTTCTGCTAGCATGGATCATCTGGACATGGCGAGTAGACGTTCAATATTGCAATTATCAAGCAGATGAAGGTGTGATTCTTATAGAAGACTCAGCTGAAGCTTTCTTTCAACAACATATCCACATTCTTTAAACCAGGAGTCTTCTAGCATAAGATACACATGTTGGAATATAATGATGCTGATAAGACCTCAGCTTATTTGAATGTGACATTGCTTGAGACAAGTAGGCAATAGTGTTGCGTTCTCATAGACTGCAATGCGATTCTTATTCATGGCTGCATCCCAAGAAATTCATTAAATTAGGAATCGAGAAATACGCGCTCCTCTCCATGTGAACGCTTATTTTTTAGTTTCAAACTGTACAGATGATTTTTGAAGAGTCATGGAGTCTCGTAAGAATTGCTGAAATTTTTTCAGCTTGCTACCGTTTCTGATTAGTTAAGTACACTGAACAACGAAATGACGATGGACTGATTTGCTGCAGGATTGGTATAAAGCGAGGTACAGTCGTGGTTATGGTTATGGAAGAGGTTCTGGCCGGTACAAAAGGATATCATGTCTAGGGGAGACGCTATGGAGGATGTTACGGACGCCCGCTATATGGGTTTCCTCCGCAGGGACCTTATGGTGGTGGTATACCACAAGGCAATACAGACGTGAACACGATGGATATTTATTGGTTGAATATATTCGGAATTAGAGTAAACAAGGCTATGCAGCTAAACAAGCGCAGGCAACGGCCGACAAACACAGCCAAACGGCGAAGAATTATCCGAATATTTTTGGCGGAGGTGGTATCGGCAATACGAAAGTTCTGCTGTTGAGCTTGAGATGATCATCGATGTCCACCATATCAGGCCTGTAACCAAACTCGGAACGGTCATGTATACGCTCAGACACTACAAGAAACTGATTAGACCCCTTGAATTTCTGCTCAGCTGAAAGTATATCGAACTGCAACAGTGCTAATGCTTCCCAGCCCTCGGCAAACGATCTCAAAGTCACTTGTCTTCCTATACTGTATCTCAAAAGAATAATCCATCAATTGTAAAGCCCACTTATGTAATCTCTTTGCTGCTATTACTGGAATTCCACTCTTCCTTGGCCTTTTGCTCCCAATCGCTTATCTGGTTTACCAAACATCCTAGTCCTGTTCTCAACCCTAAGTCTGCTGGCATCTCTCTTATCTATTTCCCATTTACCCCTTTGCTGGTCTTTCTGGCTTAGGTTTGAATTTCTCCGTTCCTTACTTACTTTCGCTATAACCAACACCATTTCATTCCTACGCCCTATACTAGACGCGTTTGCTACTACCCTCTCAAATGCTTCCGCGTGTTCTAATGGTTCTTTTGCCGATAGCTCTTCATTTTCTAACAGCTTCTGCCTAGTCTCCACTGACCTCAAACCACTCACAAATACCATGGTAACTACCATCTCTCGCACGTCCTTAACCGACTCAAACCCGCAAGTAGCTGCAGCTTGCTGTATCGTGGTATAGAATTCTACCAAAGACTGTTCTGGACGTTGCGTAATAGACATCATTTTGTACCGTTCTGCCATCTTAAGTTTTTTTGGAGCATATTACCTATGTAGTGTACTTATTAATGTCACATATTCTACGTCCTCAGGGGCCTTTCCTTCTAACAACCCCCCAGGACCTCATAGTTGTACTCCCCTACCTCCTGTAAAAATATCAACCACTTTTCTACCTCATCTGTAATCTTCCTTAACTTCAAAAAATTTTCAAATAATCTTTTCCAAATTCGCTGGAATGTAATTCCTGGGAGGTTTACTCTTATATAGAGTCACTTACGACTAGGGCTCCCAACCCTGGTGATTTTACCGGCAGCGTCGCTGTCTTCTTCTCCACCCGCGCTTGTTCACTTTACCAATCTGATCGGCACTGCAGTATTCCTATATCACCAGCGAACATCAACCCACACAACCGATAAACAACCGGCTACTCCAAAAAACCGTCTATTTCCACCAAAAATGAACACACAAAGAATGTCCCAAATCACAGGTATTTATAGAAACAATTTATACAAATTCTCACTTACTTTATTCAAAATTATTTATTCAAATTTAAATTTATAATATCACAAATACTTGCGGTGAATCCCTCGTAGTCTTAAAGCATTGCAAGCACCTTGTCTATAAACGTGTACTGTCGAAATCATTAATAGTTTCGTATAACAGTCCTTCATTATGTACATTAATAATTTTTGAAACTGTTTGAGCTGTGAGCACAAATTTTCGAATTGTTCATGGACGTACCTATGAAACAACAGTCCATTGATTTATTCAACTATTTAAGCTGACTCTGATATTTATTCAAACATTTATTCAACTCAGTAAAAAAATTATTTATTCAAATAATCCATGTTCAAATATTTATTCAAATACACAATTGGACGAATACAATTCAAAAAAAGAATACAATTCAAAAAAAGAATACAATTCAAAAAACAAGTAAGCAGATCACACGTTGGTACTTTTCCATGCCTGTAATAACCGTCTGTTACGAAATGCGCAACGATGGATTCTGCACGAAACAAAAATGTAGAAACAAAATGTCAAAAATTCCAAAACCAAGGCCCGAAGTCTGGCGCGCAGTGGGAAAGCACGATCCACTACCACTATGCCATGACGCACTCAACAGTGTTATTTGCTATGAAATAGACAAACATGCATCCGAAAAAAATTGCCAGCCTTTCTCTCTCCTTTCCTAATTTTCGGTATAGTGCCAAACAGAGCATATTGTTATACAAAAGAATATACCTATGACGTTAAAAACCCCAACCAAAATCCGAAAAAAAATTCAGAAGTAAATATCAAAAGTTTCAAAAGCAGCCTTCGAACCTCTGCTTGTCCCACGGAAAAGTACACCACTACCGCTGAGCCGCAATGTACCTTTAATAATCATTTGTTATGAAATACACAAAGATGGATTCTGAAAAAAATGTCATTCTTCCCATACCCCTCCTCTCCCAATTACAAAGTTAATCTACTAAAAATACATTCAGTACGCTCTAAACATCTCTATGGAAAATGGAAAAACGAAAATGAATAAAACCTGGCAATCTAGAAGTCGAAAATAGCTTCAGTTCTCCTCCTAATCGCGCAATTTTCAGAAAGAAGTGCATTTAACAGACCTTCAACATCTTCAACATCCTTCCCATCCCCTCCTATCCCAATTTCACAAATTTAATCTATTAAAAATACATTCAGTACTCTCTAACGACCTATATGGAAAATGGAAAAACGAAAATGAATAAAATCTGGCAATCTAGAAGTCGAAAGGAGCTTTCGTTCTCCTCTCCATCGCGTAATTTTCACAAAAATGTGCATTTATCAGATCTTCAACATCTAATAAGAAAACGAATGAATGATAATGAAGCAAACGTAACCATTTGACGATAGAAGCACCGGATGCTCGTTATCAGTAACTCGATATTAGAAAGATTTAACTGCCCGAGATCCATGACTCGATACCCGATATTTGATTGATATAATCTTGATATATACTGATACAACTCGATGACTGGTCGATACATCTATAAATATATCTCGACGACTCATTGATATATAATGCTTAATATAACTCGGTGATCGATTGAAGCAATACCTGTATAATCGAAAAACCATCTGCATTTCCCTCCGGAAGAGTAATGCTTCGTATCGAAATCTTCAAGAGTATTCAGTTAGCGCTTCTGGATGTACCCGCATGCTCTTCTTTCCTTCTGTCTGAGTGAGGATATTCGTGAATAACCACGCAAGGACGGTGGCAACTGTAATGGTAAGTGCTCAAGTACATGGTAAATGTAATGGTAATATACATAGCATGTTTTTCTGAATATACATGTAATATATACATGTTTTTCTGAATTTAGAGATTCGCTGGATCGAATAGTGTACAAATGTTCATATGTTATTGGGCAAACTTGAGGAGACGAAAGGCTCGAAGATAGCAAACCGCGTTTCATTAAGAAAATAGCTATATCTCCTCAAGAAAGCAAAATCGCTCGACAAAATATGTTTCTCTGAAAGTAGAAATTCTCTGCAATCGAATGGTGCAAAGAAATTCATATGTTACCGGGCAAAGCTGAGGTTACTGGTACCTTGAAGATTTTAACGCCTGTATTGCTGCATTAATGTACAATATTGATCTATAGTGATACAATGCGCATTCAATGAGTGCCTCTACGCTAATTGAGATGGCTTCAGAAAAAGCAAAATCACATCAAGAATGCAAAATCACTCGGAAAGATATATGCTTTTCTGAATTCACAGATTCCGCTGGATCGAATGGTGTACAAATATTCATATGTTATTGGGCAAACTTGAGCAGACGAAAGGCTCGAAGATAGCAAACCGCATTTCATCAAGAAAATAGCCACATCTCCTCTAGAAAGCAAAATTGCTCGAAAAGATATATGTTTTTTCTGAAAGTAGAAATTCTGAGCAATCGAATGGTTCAAGGAAACTCAGTGTTACCGGGCAAAGCTGAGGATTCTGATACCGCGAAGATGTTAACGCCTACATCTCCCTCTGCATTCAGAAAAAAAAATATTTTGTCGGGCGATTTCGCTTAGTTGAGCAGGTCAGCTATTTTATTCAAGCTCTCTCAACTAGCGCTGAGGTGCTCATTGATATGCATTTGATCATTACAGATCAATGCATATTATACGTTGCCACAGAAATATGGGTTTGATACATTCAAGCCTACCGTCTTTTCAAGTTTGCCCGGAAACATATCAATATTTGTACATTGTTTGATCGAGCAGATTCTCGGCTTTCTAAAAATGGAAAGAACTGCTTAAAATTCCGCCTCTGCGAGGAGATATAGCTATTTGTCTGATGGTATAGGGGTTGGCACATTCAAACCTACCGTACTCTAGGATTTGACCAGTAACATATCAACAATCTCTACACCAGTCGATCTAGCAGAATCTCTGCGTTCAGAAAAATATATATGTTGTCGGGCGATTTCGCTTAGTTGAGCAGGTACAGTTATTTTATTAAAGCTATCTCAACTATCGCTGAGGTGCTCATTGAAATGCATTTGATCACTACAGATCAATGCATATTATACATTCACGTCTGATAAAATCACGTACCAAACCAATTTTATCAACAATCGAATGCTAATTCAATCATATGATAACATCTTTCATCAAATTTGTGTTGTGAAATTTTGCGTATTTTTTCCTCTTCTAAGGTACCATTATATCATAAAGTGTATATTATTCATTCGTACCAATACTACGCTGTATTTCCAAATATTTATATGTTATTGGGCAAACTTGAGAGGACGGTAGGCTCGAAGATAGCAAACCGCATTTCATTAAGAAAACAGCCATATCTCCTCAAGAAAGCAAAATCGCTCGACAAAATATATATTTCTCTGAAAGTAGAAATTCTCTGCAATCGAATGGTGCAAAGAAATTCATATGTTACCGGGCAACGCTGAGGGTACTGTTACCTTGAGGATTTTAACGCCTACGTTGCTGTATTAATGTATAACATTGATCTATAGTGGTACGATGCGCATTGAATGAGTGCCTCTGCGCTAATTGAGATGGCTTTAGAAAAATAGCTATATCTCGTCAACAAAGCAAAATCATTCAAAAAGATATATGTTTTTCTGAATTCAGAGATTCCGCTGGACCGAATGGTGTACAAATATTCATATGATATTGGGCAAACCTGAGGAGACGATAGGCTCGAAGATAGCAAACCGCATTTCATTAAGAAAATAGCCATATCTCCTCAAGAAAGCAAAATCGCTCGAAAAAATGTATGTTTCTCGGAAAGTAGCGATACTGAGCAATCGAGTGGTGCGAAGAAATTCATGTGTCACCGGGCAAGGCTGAGGGTACTGTTACCTTGAAGATTTTAACGCCTATGTTGCTGTATTAATGTATAACATTGATCTGTAGTGGTACGATGCGCATTGAATGAGTGCCTCTGCGCTAATTGAGATGGCTTTAGAAAAATAGCTATATCTCGTCAGGAAACCAAAATCGATCAGAAAAGATGTATGTTTTTCTGAATTCAGAGATTCCGCTGGATCGATGGGTTTGCAAATATTTATATGTTATTGGGCAAACTTGAGAGGACGGTAGGCTCGAAGATAGCAAACCGCATTTCATTAAGAAAATAGCCATATCTCCTCAAGAAAGCAAAATCGCTCGACAAAATATATATTTCTCTGAAAGTAGAAATTCTCTGCAATCGAATGGTGCAAAGAAATTCATATGTTACCGGGCAAAGCTGAGGGTACTGTTACCTTGAAGATTTTAACGCCTATATTGCTGTATTAATGTATAACATTGATCTATAGTGATACAATGTGCATTGAATGAGTGCCTCTGCGCTAATTGAGATGGCTTTAGAAAAATAGCTATATCTCGTCAAGAAAGCAAAATCACTCGGAAAGATATATGTTTTTCTGAATTTAGAGATTCCGCTGGATCGACTGGTGTACAAATATTTATATGTTATTGGGCAAACTTGAGGAGACGGTAGGCTCGAAGATAGCAAACCGCATTTCATTAAGAAAATAGCCATATCTCCTCAAGAAAGCAAAATCGCTCGACAAAATATATGTTTCTCTGAAAGTAGAGATTCTGAGCAATCGAATGGTGCAAAGAAATTCATATGTTACCGGGCAAAGCTGAGGGTACTGGTACCTTGAAGATTTTAACGCCTATATTGCTGTATTAATGTATAACATTGATCTATAGTGGTACGATGCGCATTGAATGAATGCCTCTGCGCTAATTGAGATGGCTTCAGAAAAATAGCTATATCTCGTCCGGAAACCAAAACCGATCAGAAAAGTGTATGTTTTTCTGAGTGGTGGGTGGATTCAATTCGAAAATTTAGTTGGATTATTCTGTATGCATTTGTTTATTCGATGATCGGATCCAATAATGCGTCTGCATGCTTGAACATTTACGTGATTATATGATGGATTGATCCATTGAAAAAATATTTCGCGATTGGTTTCGACAACAACTTTGTTTATGGTCGTATCATAACGCCAATGATCAATCGTATCAAAATACTGCCGGAAAATTCGTCCGAAATGGTTTGAAAAGTTGAGTGAAGCTTAACTCGCAGTCAAAGTCACTTTTGATTGCAAGTTATTGGTGCAGGAAATCATTCGATAAATTGCAATGTGAATTTATTGAGTCGTCAAAACGTAATCCCACAAAATATACAACAAAACATCACTTATATACGTCAGCTATAGATGGCAGATAACGTTGTTGATAAAATGTGAATGGTTGATGAGATACAATTATTTGCGACAGCACTGATTTGATTGTTTCTCATTCGAACAAATGATATAATTTTCTGGACATTGGCACTCAGATTGAGTTTTTGATGGAATACACTGAGTCGTGTGGGGTTGAGCTGATATCGTTGATGGAACTGGCTCGAGCATTGGATTGCTGGGAATGGAGGGTTGGTATTGTGATGCGACTGGTACCGGTTGAGGCTGTGACTGAGGCGCAATTGTAACAGGTTCATCCATAAAAGGTTGACTGCTGATGCATTGCTGAGTGCATGTTGGCATGCAAACGGATATGCATAGTTTCGGTTGTGATACGACCGGTTGTGGCACAATGGGAACAGGCAGAGGGTGAGGTTGAACTGGTACAGGTTCAGGTACGATGATGGGCTGGCGGCGAGCTTCGATGCAGTGTTGAGTGCATGACGGCATACAAACGGGTATGCATTGTTTTGGTTGTGGTGCAACTGGTAATGGTTGGACAGATGGTATGGGCACAGGCTGAGGATGCACTGGAACCGGTTCAGGAACGATTGTGGGCTGGGGCTGTGTACTGATACACTGTTGGCTACAAGTGGGCATACAGACGGCTATGCACTGAATTGGTTGTGAAACAGCTGGCTGTGGTACTACTGGTAAGGGTCTTATCGATGGAACAGGTACAGGCTGTGGCTGAACCGGGACAGGTTCAGGGATGGTGGTTGGCTGAGGTTGTGTGCTGATACACTCTTGGCTACAAGTGGGCATACAGACGGCTGTGCACTGAGTTGGTTGTGGTACAACTGGTAATGGTTGGACAGATGGTATGGGCAGAGGCTGAGGCTGGACTGGAGCCGGTTCAGGTACGATTGTGGGCTGAGGCTGTGTACTGATACACTGTTGGCTACAAGTGGGCATACAGACGGCTATGCACTGAATTGGTTGTGAAACAGCTGGCTGTGGTACTACTGGTAGGGGTCTTATCGATGGAACAGGTACAGGCTGTGGCTGAACCGGGACAGGTTCAGGGATGATGGTTGGCTGAGGTTGTGTGCTGATACACTCTTGGCTACAAGTGGGCATACAGACGGCTGTGCACTGAGTTGGTTGTGGTACAACTGGTAATGGTTGGACAGATGGTATGGGCAGAGGCTGAGGCTGGACTGGAGCCGGTTCAGGTACGATTGTGGGCTGAGGCTGTGTACTGATACACTGTTGGCTACACATCGGCATGCAGATGTCTATACACTGAATTGGTTGTGAAACAGCTGGCTGTGGTACTACTGGTGGGGGTCTTATCGATGGAACAGGTACGGGTTGTGGTTGAACTGGGATAGGTTTAGGGATTATGGTTGGCTGAGGCTGAGCTTCAACACACTGTTGACTACATGATGGCATACATATGGGCAAACATTGATTTGGCTGCGAAGTGATTTGATTTGGAGGGTACTGATCAATGGAGGGGATTATAGTTTGATGGACACATTCACTTTTGCATCGGGGCATGCAGATGGATATACATATTGGCGATTGTTCGGCAAAAGGCACAACATTTTGAGGTGGTGTAGGAATGGTTTGCGATGGAATCACAGGGCCCGGCCCTCCGTACGGCGCGGAACTGGGACCACCAATAGTTGCTTGTGGTTGTACTACTGGACCTGGTTTGCCTTGAAGTGGGAATGTTGTTGGGGGAATTACCAGGCCGGGTCCACCGGTTACAATTGTACCAGGACGTTCGTTGATCAGAGGCGTGATTGGTGAACTGGCAATGCACTGTGGTGTACAAAGTGGCATGCACACATCAACACAAACACTACTCCCTGTGATACTACTCATAATGCCTTTCGATCCACCTATTATTTGGCGTTGAGGATATTGTTGATTCGATAGGATATTTGCATCTCCATTGATTCGAACATTCGGATTATATGGTTTTCCTGGCATGAGATATATTGGTCCACTTCTTTGATTCATTAACCCACGAACCAATGGTGACGATGGAGTCCCAAACGGTCCTGGAACACCTTGAGGTGTGAACATTCCTTGAGGAATGACCGAACCAGATGCCACTTGCTGGTCTATTGACTGTCCACTGCAAATAGATATACACATAATGGTGTCAATAATGATATCACGGTGTATTTATCAAACCTCAAAATGATGAATATTACAAACCAAGACTGTTGACAGCTTTGCTGGCATTGCTGTATCGCACTTTGTATGCAGTTCTGTGCACACTGATTCACGCACGATGTTGACTGCTGCTGAAATAATCAGACTTGATCAAGCGTTAACCACATATTCAACCAACAAACAGTTACTTCTAATGATATGATTGACGTGCACTAAAAATCGTCTATACTCTAAGTTCAACGCTTGAATGGAAATAAATGCTTTCATAGAAAATGTTAATTAATTACCTGTGCCAGCGAAGTACAAGATAAAGACGTAAGCACAAATATATAAGCGATGCAGTGATTCATATTAATGGATGTAATGAGATGCGATGTGTTCCAGTGAGATTGAACAATGCTTTTATAGTGCGATTGGTCAACCAGTCCGCTGTTTTTTAACGTTTAGTGGATATGCATTTGAGCAGTTCTTATTTGTTGGAACCTGAATATCGTTTGTTTAACTGTTACTTTAGCTAGGAAAAAATGGCTACACAATTTGAGTCTCGGAGTACACCCACACTCTCCAATTTGCTTTGTTATTCGCTAATTTCGAGAGATGTGCTTACATATTTACCCAATGTAACGTTCCTACTGACCATAATCCACAAAAAAAACAGCATTCTATTTGCAAATCAGTGCTGTTCGTTTTTATGAGTCAAAATCAGCACTCATCATAAATCTGTGTGTCCAAATTGATGAGATGAGGTACATCAGAGAAGTGATCAAAAGCTCATCGAAAGCGACTATACCATTGATCATTTTGTGCAAAATATCATGATTAAATGCTTTGAGCAGTGGCAATATCGTTCAAGCAATGAGAATATCTTAATCGATTCAATGAGAATATCTTTAAAACGATAAATGGGTGCACGCAAGTCGTATTGGATCCTTTTTTCGAAGATTTCTTAATACACTGTTCTCGTGATCAGCGAAAATATTGTGCAATCCTTTGTGATTGAAACTTATCACAGGTTTCAGTCACAAAGGCTTTCAGATGAATTCCTAAATTTCAATAGTTTCGTCTTCATTACTGCCGCACAAATTGCCCCATCAAAAAAGTTATATTATTTCATTGATAAACTGAAGTGCATTATCAAAGTAATCATTGCATAACGAAAATTCTGTACAATATTCACGAGGAATACAACAGATATGCTATGTCCAGCCCACGAACGATAAGTTTTTTTTTTCGCTGCTCTGAATTCTGTTCGTCGAACGATCACTGTCAAAACATGTGAAAGGAGCACGTGTTTTACTTATACAAATAGGCAAACTAATCGCGAGCTTAATTTTAGCTTAAACATAAGATTATGCTTGTAGCATAATAATACGCTTGAACACGTACGTCAATGCAGATTTTCGTAATAATTTATTTGACGTTCCGTTAGACTGAGTCGATTCCCCACCACATCATGATACTGAAAAATTTTGACTAATTTGAATTGTGATAATCATGAAAAGGGGTTTTTTTCACTGTGATACGAAGATTCTTGTAATTTCCATTGTTGTAGCTGGAAGATCTACCATCTTGAAAAGCATCATCAGAACAGTAACAGAAACAATCATTTGCGATAATAATTCTTTAAGGCATATAAATTTAAAGGATAATATTTTGCACATTTAAGTATTGCTTGCTGAAGACTCTTGTGAAAAAATTAATATGTTACTGGTCAAAGCCTAAAGTACGGTAGGTTTGAATGTGCCAACCCCTATAGGATCAGAAAAATAGCTAAATCTCCTCGCAGAGGCGGAACTTTCCGGTGAGCTTTTCATTTTAGAAAGCAGAGAACCTGTTCAATAGAACAATATACAAATATTGATGTGTTTCCGAGCAAACTTGAGGAGACGGTAGGCTTGAATGTATCAAACCCATATTTCTATAGTAATGTATACTATGCATTGATCTATAGTGATTAAATGCATATCAATGAGCAGCTCAGCACTAGTTGAGATAGCTTCAGTACCACCCACCACTGAATACCATCTACCACTCCCCCACCCATTGCATTGCCCTCAAGAGCAAAATATTGTGCAATATTGGTACAAACAAACACAAATTTGGATCCTCAATGAAATCACCGAAAGTATACGAAAGAGGTAGTAGTGAGAAAGGGGTACGAACGATATATCTGTGTATGGGAAATTTTTTGCCTTTATTCCTGGTCACCGGACTGCACTCACACAAACACTAACTAGAATCTGCACAAGAGATAGGTTTGCCTTTGAATGCAACCAGTCGCTGGAAGGGTTGAAAAGGAACGAAATGCCTGAGATCATTATCTGGACTGCTCTCCTCATTGCGTCTCGTGAACTCCAATCAAATGAACAGATCAATCATTGTATATTGTGAAATGGTGTTCCGAAATTATTGCGCCTAAAAGTGAGGAGTACTTCATCGGGCGAACGAAGGAACATCCTTTCGTGAAAAATGTCTCGTATTATGATGGATCTGATGGTAACATTCCGCTTCAGTTCGATTTTATTTCACTTGCTCATTTTGTACCATCTGAAATGGTTTTTTTTTTCAACCTTAACTCGGTTCAAAATACAGAATTGCAGTTAGTGTGAGCTTCGAGCTTTACAGCCAGATGCATCAATCCATGCTTGTGTACCTATGGTCGATTAGAATGGAACAGTGATATTGTTTAACAGTTCAGCTTTTCAGCTTGATGTTTCCCGTAACAGACCAGTTTTGTCATTTGATAACGAACGTGGGTTAACGACAACAACAAGTTTTTCTCAAGCGGTTTACATCGCTCCGGATAGCAGCTCAAGAGTCATGTACCATCCACTCACTTTCAATCGATTATCGTCGGGACCAGCACAGAATTCGCATATTCGTTGCTTCAGTTGTACAGCTCCATCACGGTTCCACTTACAGTTATTCAGCATTCCGAAATACGGTCTCGATTCTGATGTGCAATAGAGCACCATAAATTTTTACGCATTTGCATGCGTCGCTTCAGATGACGTTCATATCACAGATTACTTTAGACGCAAAGTTATTATTCAGCATAAATAACAAAAGTTTCAACAACGCTTCAGATCAAATTTCAGCATTATTGATCGATTACAGCTTGAAAAACATGGAAGAATTATAATGAGGATACCGCATTTCAACATTAGAATTTATGAGGAGGAGATCAGTCGCTAGAAATGGACCAAACCGAAGTAAATATCAAGTTCACTCGATTTTTATTGTGTGTTTATTAGGTGATATGACATACTTTTGTGTGATGAATCATGAGGCTGAATATACTGATTATGTCTTGCATCTATGATTGTGCTAAATGTAGTGATCACAAGTTGACTATTGAGCGCACAAATTTTGAACACAGATAAAAACCAAAAGCGATACCTGTATTCACTTTACTTCACTCACATCGTCGCCAAGTAACCAAAAAGGTGCACTGTAAAAAAAGCAATAGAATCGGCTTCACGTGATTTATATCATGTGAATGAATGGATTCATTGCCAGGTAATCATGTTCGATGAATGGAATAAAAATACGAAATTCAAGTGCAATGATCACACCGTGAGAGATGAAACAATACGATTAAGAGGATATGTGTGAGAAAAGAATTCAACTATACAAAGTATATCAGATGCAGATAAGTAAGTCTTTCAGTAATATGTAAGATAATATCGTAAGGCGTGATTTGAATTGCGATAGTGTGCTGTCCTCTACTGTTTCTTCAGGTTGTGCATTACAGGTGCTTAAGATGTGGCGTGCAAAGAAATGTGATACTTGTTGTACTTGCTGAATATGAAACCCTTAAATGATGTGCTTGTCCTCTTGAATGACTGTGCGTTCATCAGTTTTCAATAGTTCTTATGAACAGTTTTCTGAAAGTATGTCCTTCAGCAGTTTTTAATATTGTTTTTATGCATCAGCTTATGGCCTTCTCATATCAAAGTAAGCAATGTGAAGACGTTTCAGTTCTAATGTTACAGCATTGAATTTTCTAATATGACTCATACAACTGCATGATGTAAAACAACAACGAGAACAAACATTCCTAAATCAAGATCTTTGAACACTAAAAGTAATATTCACTTTGTTTACATCAATGCATGAGTATATTACGGAACAACAGTTAAGGACGGGGCGATCGAAAGTAATGTTTGCTTTATATGGTGTGTGCTGGTTGTTTGTGCTAAATGTTTTGGAAAATGTGGTTACTCCGTGCATGTGCACGTGTTTTAATTTTGCTGTGCAAATAACAACTCTTCAGATATATGCACTTCTTCAATAAGTTCTTGTAGAGTAGATCTGAAACTGGTTGGATCATAAGATATGAACAATTTGGCATCACTAGCATGTAGTGAACAATGACTGCGTACGCATTCTGAAAAATCATTTGTATGTGAGAGTATTGGTCTCATTGCTGAATCTTGAGGTAACACAAGACGTCACTGTTGATTCTCTCGATGAACATCAGATTCGCCAATTTCTCCAATTTCAGAAAAGCATGTTCTCGGGCGGTTATGCTTCAAATAAACAACTGATATTCTGAAGGTATTCACTTGCTCGGCAGCGCCCATTTCGATGCACTATATCCCTATTGTTCAACATACACATTAGCTTAGCAGTATCAAGGTCACCATCTTCAAGCTTTTGCTGTTCTTAGGCTTGCCCAGGAACATGATAATTTCTTCACGTGATCGGATTCATCAAATTCTCTAGCTGCAGAAAAGTATATATGCTATCGGGAAAGTTTGTTTGCTTTCACAGAAAAAGCTGATTTTCTTAAGGTATCTCACTTGCTCGCCAGCGCTTATTTCAGTAAGTACGCTGTATCTCTTTTGATCAATCTGTACATTACATAGGTTGTATCAAGACACGTGATACTACTAAAGTAATGAGAAGATTTGACCCACATGTATTTTATTGGTGTAGCTGATATTTATGCCTACTATATCTTATGCCTTTCTATAACTGAGTAATTCTCAGGGCAGATATTGTATTCAAACTGGATTGTCTCTTTTCTGATAGCCCATGATGTCTCCTATCCAAATTTACTAGAATTGTTGATCAAAGTTGTGCATCAGTCAGTGTTATGAGATCCATATGAGTGAGGTATATTTGTTCATTCATTTAATACAACTGATCGAGTTTATACCTCTTCGCTATTGTTAATGTCAAATTCTTCCTTCCTTGACATCCTTCTTTCTGCTCAGCTGATGATAATAACGTTGGGAACTTCTGTCTTCATGAAATTCTATCATCGATTAATGATTTGGCGAGCATAGAGGTGTACGATTGCTCTTCAATATTGTCCGATGATATCTGTGAGGAGAGACTCAAAATGAACTCGAAAGTACCCTAACAACTAATCCACTTAACCATGTTGGTCTCGAAATTATTATGACATTGTGGTGCAAGTTTCACGGTCTTTAATCTCGTTTGTCTCGGCTTGCAGGTCGAATGGGCAGAAGGTGAAAAAAACCTGGCACAAGTTTTCATTCTCTTTCATTCTCATGCTCAAATGGTGTTGGTTTCATCTCAATCGATTTTAGTAACTATTCAGCTTCCCCTTGTTAGTTGGTTGGATTGAATAACTTGTCACATGAAACGCTAGATGAGTTGTTAACTAGCAATGAAATAATGAGGTACTCGAGCTATACGAGATCTAACGCAACTCTTTTAGACAAATTCGATTTCTCATGAATGGGCACGGCTGAAAATGAAGCATCAGTGTGAAAATCCTCTGACCAAGCGTCATAGTCATCTAATCGTAAGATTTTCTTAATGCATATTTTCCTTCATTTGTTTGATTGTTCACATTGTTCATTGACTGCAGGTACTTCAATAACGAACCATTCATAACCGAATTATGCTTATCTTTTTTTGATTATACGTCTGGAGTTTGCAATGAAGCGGGTTCGTGAAAGAAAGCAGTGCAATAAAGGGAATTCAAAGAAAGAAATTGATGGAATGCTAGCATTTTATTTGTCAGCTTATTACAAATTTGCATTATGTTTCAGTCAGTTGCCATTTAGAAAATTGCTTATTGGTGAATGTAGACAGCATAGCAGATTTTATTCGCTGCGTAATCCGGGAACGAAAGAAAGCACTCCGAAGCAGTCGGATTTCATTGTCAATTTAGTTGTTGAACTGTAAGCAATACTGATTTTAATTATGCAAAAAATGCCAACTGCTACTTCTCCCTTATGATCACGTCATCTTCAGATGTATGATAACATCTGAGAGAAGCTTTCAATTCTATCCTTTATTTTCTATGGTAGGGAGAAATTAGATACCAATCACTGGAAAAACCATCAATTTGACCAAAAACGAGATGGAGCGAACCGTTGATTAAAAGATTTGAATAGAGACATAAGAACTCAAGATTGAAGAGCTTGGCGAGAAGTGGATCTATGCAATTGGAAGCGATCTTGGGCACTATTGGATCAAGGTGATCAGAGTGATAGTATGCACTCAGGAGAAGGCCAACGAAGGGATCGAACTTATTTACTCAAAACAGAACCTCAGTATATGGTGGGATAGACTGAGCATTTCTAACACTTTTATAATTATAACGCTGTTTCAATATTTTACATTTGAGCCACTTATTAGTGTCGTGTCGTTGGAAGAGTGAAGAATAGCCCGTTGCATAGTCAAAGGAGGAGATGATGCACTGAATATATCGGCTTGAGGAGCTTTTGCTTCATCGAACCATTCGGCATAATCACTAATTGTTTTTAGATCAATCAAAGAAAGCACTAGATGGAACGAATTTAATGAAATAAAAAATTTGGATGCGAAGGAATACGAATTAAAAATCAAAAGCTTTTAGTGCTTGCACTTTAAGGACCAATGTAGGATTCTCGAATTGCGCCTAATTCATTTTTGACAACGATGAATGAATGGAATTCATCAGAGATTGCTTTTTTAATTGGGCTCATTCGAAGTTCATCGTTCACAATCCGAATGCAACATCCGCAAATGATAGCGAAGGTATTCATCCATCTACATGCAACTTCCGTCAATTCATTCATCATTCATTCCAAGTCTCACTTTTGAATTGTATTTGTTCTTGGAAATACGATTGAAAAGGTTGCTTTATTTGCTCAGTGGAGAGAAATAATCGGAAAGTTCATCGATAGTTAACTTCGGTAAACATTCATTACAGATAATTGCAGTCATCTACTGTAATTATTATTCACAGACGACAGGAGGTCTCATTATTATATATAGTCAGGCTTATCATGAAAGATGTGCGTTTTTCGCTCTTCAAAGGATGAAAGCTTGATACATTTACTCAAAAATGCGAGTGAAAAGATTCCTTTAAAAAATATTCTCCGTTTTGATGTGAACTGTCCTTGAAGTTGTTCGAAATTGAAATTTTTTCTAAGTAACGTTGGCAAGAAATGTTTGCAAAAAAACTGCTGGTATGTCAACAAATGAATTAGTAGAATATTACATGAAATTCTAACACTTCGGTGATGGAATCTGAAAGCATACAAGGATCGCTTCTCGCCTGCCCATCTGCAAAGCCTCAACGACCAACATTGCTCGATGCTTCTATTAACGTTTCTTTTTCAAACAATTTATTTCTGTTCCATTCATTTGATTGGTGCGACGCATTTCCCTCCCCAAAAAGTTTTTTTTTAATCTTCGAAGAAATCGCTGTGCAAGCACGACTGCAACCAAATCGTTGAAGATGACTTGTTTTCGATGAGACTATTGTTTAGAATCGTACGTCCGAATCGTGGTGTGTGTTCAGCTGATTTATATTCCACTTCGCTTAAACTAGGAATGGGCTCAAGTCATTGAGTTGAACGTTATCATCATAAATCATCTACCGTAAACAGCTTTGCTGACAGCTGATGCGAAAAAATTCCTTCATGCAAATATGTTAGCATATGTTCACGAATATGATTTATTCATAACATTTTCAAGCAAAGCGTTTTGTTTTGAACTCACTATGGACACTTTCGATCCCACCTTATTCCCACAGTTTTCACTAAAAGTTATAGCGCGAATAAATGCAGTTCAGTTCAGTAAGCCTGTGCTAAATATCACCATATGTCAAGGAATAAATGAGTAAAATCCTTGTCATGCTCAGAGCTTCGGTAACCTCGAAATTTTGATCAGATATATATATATATATATATATATATATATATATATATATATATATATATGTTTCGAGAAAAGATGAATAATTAATTTGGTTACATTCTATCAGTTGCAACTGCCGCGAAAACTTTGATGCCGCTCAAAAGGAATAGTTCCAAATTTTCAATTAGTTGACTAATGTCCATCTCTTATGAAGCAAAGTAGTGAATTGATGCTTTGAAATAGCTTATGATCATCATTATTATGTCATTAATGTGACTGTTTGAATGAGTGCTATGTGGTTCTTAAATTAGCGTATTTATTATTGTTTCACTTATTCACTTCACGTTATTTCCAATGCCACTGCTATATTCCATGTATCGGATCATTTACGTAGTCCATTGAACTGATAATTATTGATAGTATAGCAACGAAACGCTTGCGATTAAATATCGAAACTGACAAGAATTATAGCGTAAAGCATGCTGGGCGAAAAATCGAGTCTAACGATGTTTATGATTATATTCATGTTGTTCACTGAGAACTCATTTTGCAAATCTCAGGATCGCTCTGAAGGTAGGTATTTTCCTAAAAAGTAACATTCCCTGCTACCATTTCATCATAGATGCGATTGAACTGTGTATTCTCTGATGCATCCATCAGTAGCATTTTTCAATTATCTCAATGTAGCATTTGGGAGGAAGTAATTTGGAGCAAAGAAGAGTAATTGATTTGGTTAAGTTTCGGTTTTCATTATTGTGCCGATAAAATTCATACTAAAACATATCATTTTGCACATTTCCAGTATCACTGAAATATTATGTAACGCACAATAATATTTCGGCGAATGCATCAAGTTAAACATTTTTCCATAAAAATAAGGGCTGCTCTATTGCTTGCTTCGAACTGAATCTTGTGTATGAAAAAGTGGCCTCCCTCTCCCTCCCCCACTCCTTTTCAGACGTCACAAAAAATTTCATCCAACCCGAATAACAAACACTTGACTGAGTGAATTTGGCTCTTACCTCTTGTGGTCACGAGAAATTTAAATGCAGATGATATCTTTTCAAGAGAACAAAGTTTGCAATAACTCGATCAATCCGACTGATTAAAGTTTAGATATTTTTGATAACATTTCAGATTATTTCACGTCACTGAGCGATTCACCATTGGAGGGCGTTTATTCGTCCAGAAATGGACTACGATCATGGCACGACGATCCGTACAGTTTCGATCCATTCGCACCACTCGATTACGCCCGTCGCAAACACTGATGTGAATTGCATCCTTTATTCGTTCACTCGAAATGATTATGCATTCATCGTAATCGGACAAGAAAGAATTGTTCAGAAATTGCTTTTCTCCGAACATCAGCCATTGCAACACATTCTTGACTTGACTTCACAACACTCGATGGAGTCAAATCAAGTGATGTTTTTCATTACCTGGCTTCATGCTCTCTGTTTTATACTGATGAAAATAAACATTGCTATCGACGAATGTCGTTCACCAGAATGTCCTTGCTCTTCATCGTTACATGTTGAAACACTAAACGAGCTCTCTTATGGTCTAACCTCCGCATACGTTGAACTCGTCTCAGATCCGAAAAAAAGTATCTTTGAGCTTTGTCGTAAGTGATAGAAAACAGAACAGACTTATGTTAACGGTAAGTCATGAACACCAGAGCGGTCGACAAACGCTCTCTGAAACGTCACAAATGAGGTTTGCGTGCAATGCAGTACCACATTTGCAGTTGGTAATAATTCCAAGTTTTTTCACTCGAAAGATACATTTAAGCGAGAGTTGGTCGATGAACGAAACGAGTTAAAATCATTTATTGCCTCGATTGGTACATCTGAATACTTTTCAACTAAAAATACAAATTCATTCATCAGACGGTGAACTTTTTTTGATAGCATTTCCATTATTCTTGCTACTGTCAACTTTCCTATCAGATCTTGATCCGGTATCTTCGAAGAAAACCTAAAAAAATACAACGATCAGAGGCTATTCTTGATCACTGAAAATTGATAGTTTAAACATCAAAATTCACCACATTGATCCATCACTGGTCAGGTTGAGTAGCAAGATCCGTTAGGGATCCTCATTGATGCGAGTAAAATGACTGAAAGTTTATGCTGCACACGATGAGGGCATAATAAAATTCAGCTATATTCGCGACGGAAACGTGGAAGAAATTCTGTCGACATAAATTCGTTAAACTTTAGACATAGACTCAAACATAAGTCTGAGCCCTCTGCGCAGCTAAAATGCTGAGCATATTCCAAACAGCACTGAGAGTGTGATCAGGGTTAAAATTTGGATTCAGTCTAAGCTCAAGCCGACCTTATCGACCTGTCTTATCGTTTCTCATTCTTTCCTCGTTTGCAACGAAACAGTTTACAGCTTTCAAAAAAATTGACCTCATCTCAAACTAGTACCACAGCTTTTATTTGTGATTTTTTCGGAGTGTGAAGTGACGACAAGTGCAGTCAATCCGAGTGATGAGTGGCTGCGATCAAATGACTTAAAATGAACACCTTCAAACGAAATTCTCCTTGTGGCGGCCCATAATGTTCTGCCCAAGCGCCTGCTGCTGTGCAACCTTCCGGCGCAGGAATATGATATATACCAAAATGATGACGATTTGATTCAGGATATTGGTTGTTCAGACACCTTGCAAATGAGCACGTTCATATTATCATTCATTACCACTGACATTCTTATCATCGGTTATTGTCATTCAGCATTACTATTCGTATCATTGTTATTTATTTTTCTATTTTTATTATTGTTATTGTTAATATATTCATATTCCATCAACACTGTTGGCATTGCCATTGTCGGTCCAACATTGTTACTATTATTGATACCATTATCATTGTTGCTATTCATATTATACATTTGAAGACGACAAAATGATGAATGTTAATGATAAAAGGTTCAACTTCTTCCATCAATATCACTATTTTTACTCAGTTCAATCTGTCTGCAGACAAATTTGTCATGTAAACTGCACACTTGAGGCAGACATCGAAGGGAGTCCAGCTTTTAGCAGTGAGCAGTGCATACTGCTTTAACTCTCATGATTCTCCACCCCGTCTCCCTTCGCCTTTACGAGCTATAACTTTGGTTCGATTTTTTAGTGAACGAAACGCAGCGATACTATGTTCCTTGCACACAACAATTAAAACCAATTAAATGAAGCCAAATAAAGAACTGCAGCCAGCTGTATCAAAACAATCTTAAATGTGAGCTTGCATCTGTGATATTTGAAAACAAGGCACATCCTGTCTGATGACTTTAGCTCAGGTCCACATATGGCCACTCAGTGGAGAAGCCAGCCTATCGCTTTCGGACATATGATATATTATTATGGGTGAAGTTTATCGAACTCGGGAAGCAAACTCTCGCAGAAGGTGCAAACAAAGTAAAGTAGAGAGATAATAGAGCTGTATATACCTGTATGTAATTTTAATGTAAACTGTTTCACGATAGTCGAGTATACCGATGGTTGGTCGTATCGTGAATAGATCATTTCGGGTGCACTTCACTTTGAATGCTTGTCGCGATTCGCTGTGATTCCTTATTTTCAATCCTGTCGTTATCTCGCCCAATACGTCACCACAAAACACCAACTCAATAAACAATTTGTAACACCAAAACTCTGTTGAATAATTCGCAAATTTTTGTCGCTAAATGTCATTCCACACAACATCACTCAACAATATACGATTCCACTGACGACTGATAATGAAGATAGTGCAAGGACAGCTCTAATGAATCAACAAACGAAATTTGAAATTATTATAGAAGATGTATACCCTGAAAATTCATGAATAGATCGGAATTTTGAAAATAAATTTTGCGCTAATCATTCGAGATTCATTCACCTTTTTATTCGGTTCAACTTTCAACTGAAAATTTCGTTCATTAACCGACGTCAACGTTGGTTTTCTCATTTCCCAGTTCTCACCAAAGCGCAACAATCGTTTCGTGAAATCCGTTTTGATAGCGCCTTTCGGCGCAGCGACGTATAAAAAGAATGATTTATAAACGTTTCATGTCGATTTTTATCCAAACGTATTCATTCGCAAATTTGTTCACTTCGTTCATCGATTGACTGAATATGATATTTTTGTGAAGTGCATATTTGTCATCTTATTTATTCATTCATTTTTTAGCGATTACAAGAAGTTGATAAGAGCTTCTGCCTCTTTGTTATCAGTAATATTACAAACATTACTTCCTTCGTTCACTATCATCCTTCCTTTCAGAAGGCTAACGCAGTAATGTTAAACACATTATACGAGTAAATAGAAGCAGTATTCGTCGGCGAGCGATTTTTTAGCTACAGGAGAGATTCCGTCATGAAGTGATTCGTTCAAGTGAGGGGGGGGGAAGGATAGGAGTAACGGAAATATCTGAGTCAAAACTGAGGAAGAACAGCTTACGGATGGGCACTCCGCATGCTCTTCTCCCTTGAAAACTATTTGCAACTACATATAAAATTGATTAGGACCGAATGCCTCTCCACAACCATCGAATGGTATTGTTTGTGTTCGTTCCTTGACGCAATTCTTTGCATACAGCCAGTAAATCATGTGAAGCAGCGTTGCTGAATGTTGCCTCGAGTGTTCATCCAACAGCATGATTGGTGTCCTGCTATTGTAATGATTCTGTTATTTATTTATAGAATTTAGTATGAATGATTGTGCAACCGTTTTCCTGCAAAAGTGTCGACGACTCAAATGTTCGGGCTGGTTTTAGCTCATGCCTGCGTTAACATCTGCGTATTCATGACCTCCTTAATGTAACTAAGGCAGATGTTTCATAAAGGTGTTCAAAGTGGAGCTCATGAATTGTTTTAAGACAGCACTTCAGTGAATTTCTATAGTTAATTGATGATCGACGAAGAAATCAAATGATGTATTGTGACTGAAACAACTGAATTGCTTACGTTAGCTATAGTAGAAATACTGAGAAATTGAGCTGTATCTCTTGAACTGACAAGACTTATTTACTGAATTGAGAAAGTCGTTCAACAAATTTCGGCAGTGGCCGCCTCATGATCAGTCTGGATGGAGATTTCTATCATGAGGCTTAGGTTTTTTTTACTTAACATAATTTCGTCGTGTTCCACTGTCAGCATCATGTGCCGTTAAATGCATTTTTACGCGGCACCAGAAGCCAACATTTTTCAAAGCGCCCATAAGTGGTAATTCACTGAAATGAGAGGTTGGAGTAACCCTGATACTTAACGTAAATATTCACCAATCAGAGTTTCACGTGCACAACTCAAAAATGCGGCTAACTGCTCTTAATGGTACTACTTCTATCGATTCATCAATGCTTTCAACTAACAGCCATCCCGTTTCTAGACCAGTTGATTACATATGTACCTATCAGTCTTCAATATTTGAAGCTATGCTTCCATTCGAGCATAGGATTAGATTTTGGTTCAGGTGAACTCAGAGTTAGCAGAATTTTTTCCAGTTGTTATCAGTTCACTGGTTCCCACTACCTCAGTGCTGATAGCGATAACGAGTCAACTGATAAAGAAAGCCGAAGCAATGCCACTTGATTCTCTCTGAAAGCTAAAAATGAGCCGAATCGGAACTTTGTCTATATGCTCGCCTTTAAGTCATAGGTTCATTGAAATTTTGTTCACATCCCACCGGTTTTTTTATAAACCAGTACAAACAAATTTGTTCAAATTCTTTATTCAATAAACGTTTTAAGCTTATTCTCAAAAACAAATCATCATTTCATGACAACATCACTGACATTGTGAAATGTATACACAAAAAGTCCACTCTTCTTACGAAAAAAAAACATAGCAACCTCACAATTAATGCGAAATCAATTACAAAATATCATAAAATTTGCGAAGATGACGTCTTCAAAAACGAATAACACTAACTGCATTATCACTTCAAATAAATTCCAAAAAGAGAAGGCATAGAAGTAAACAATGAAATTTTACAACAAATTTACTGATACGTTAACACAAAGAATATAAAATAACAGCTTCCTTAAATTAAGCAAAAGATTATATCATTGATTATATCATTGATAAGATTATATCATTGATACAATACAATAATGTTAATCATCATCTCTTTTTTGACCAATTTATTTCTTCGATAAAACTCGAAAAAATACTGACATAAACAAGAGCAAGCAACATGAAACATTAACTGTTGTCGCTCTCGAGAAGTAAATTTACAAACGACTCAGTCAATCAATCGTTATGAAGCAAAGCGTCCAGCAAAACTATGCGAAACAATAAAAAGTTTATGAATTCATTTATGAATCAACAATCTAACAAATGTATTCAATCGTTGCATTTTAATCATGAATCAAATTTATTGTTGTCGAATCAGATTCCAATGCAAAAATTGGCAACTCTTCGTTTCACACAATCAACGTGAATTATTAAAGAAATGATTTCAAACAAAAACAAAAGTGATATCTTAAAACAAATCTCATGAGTTCAAAAACCCAAATGCACTTCAACAAAGCAAAATTCCAGAGAATAATGCGGAAACGGTATTTCTCACTCTTTTAAAGCACATAATCTTAAATAATCTTAAAAGGCAGTGCCACTCTAAAAAGCTTAGACCTGAAGATGAGTATGAGATTGTCTCCGGACAGGAACAGGGCGCATTTGGGCATAAAAATTGCAACACCAAAATAGATACCGATGCTGGTCATGTCTGAGAGGCTTCAATTCCACAACACATCGAAATGAAATTTTTTCTTCGTTATATTCTTTGGCGAATGTGAAAAAAAACATGAAAAGAAGGAAAAGAATTTTTACAAAATTCGTAGAAATGGTAGCGCAAATTCTGATGAATATCGATAAGCACAATGAAACTACATGCGTAATGAAGATGCAGAACTGGGCAGAAACTAGCTGATGAAACTAGAGCGGTACGAGAGGGAACCCGTTTAGAAGAGCACTGTCAACAATCAGTCGGAATCTGAATCAATCGCAGCACGGCGACGGTCAAACTGAAACCAACACGTGATTGATATGAAATCATACATTTCATCCAAATTCACTTATTTGTTGAAATGCTCATTCAGCTACTATTCAATCGGTCACTTCTCCTTATTCAAATAGACTCACTAAGAAATTGATCACATTCAAACAATAATATAAACTAACAGTGAGATAATAAAACCAGTGTGTGAATAGGATGCATTTTAAAAAAACTGCTGCAAACAGTAACTTAGGGAGAAGCTGATTTTTATCGAGAAGGAAATGAATTTATCATTTAAGTAATGAATGAAAACTGATAAACACGCGAATCACCTTAACAGTGGTGGTTTTGTGTGTTTTTTCGGAGATACGATCGAGCAGCTGTTTTAAAGTCTCGTCGTTCATTTTGCCAACGATTTGACCAGTTCTGAAATTTTAAGTAGACGAAAATGCGACTGACGAAGCGAAAATGTTGGAATGATACAAAAAAAATCGCGAATAACACAGGTTGAACTTAGTTGATGGAAGAAAGTATTGCACAGTCACGAAAGGCTTACAACCTCTACGGCTAATTCGAAGAGCTGAGAGAATACAGAGAATTAGATTGAGAAGAATATTCGATACAAAAATAGTAGTGCTAAAATAAACACTTTTTTCGTCAACATAGAATATTTTGTCGGCTGAGGTGACCACCGAATGGAAGAACTCACAAGAAAACGACGCAAATTAATGTTTATCAATTGTAGTGGGTGAAGAAGAGCCTAAAAGCCGCAGCTTAGGAAAAGGCAATGAGGATTTTCAATTTTTTTTCATTTCACAAACAGTGAGGGAAATATTCAATTGTTACTGCACGGATTGAGCAAGAAATGAACAGTGAAAAAAAAGACAAAAAAGTTACAACCTCGCCATCTGTATAATTGTATTCTCGATCATCGCACCCTTCTCGGGTTTCGCAGCCAACAAATTACTCAAACGTGCCATTGCACTCTGATCAAGAACCTCAAATGGAGATTCTACAAAGATTGATGGGTAACTAACCAGTTGAGAATGCAATTGAGGTATCAGATCAAACGAGGCCTTTTGTCGCTACGGCAAAGGAGTAATAAATATTTCGATTAACACAAATAGTTGATTAATATAATCAATAATTTGGTTGATAATAATTAATATGTAATGATTAATATTCTTCATTAGATAATCTACCAAATGCCTTCATTGTCCAAGACAAAATGTAAGACAACCTGATGTAAAATGCTATTTTTCATGGTTTCTTGTTGTTCCCTACGAGCCTGTTCAGCCTTCGGATCAGATCCATTATCACCCATATTGTTGCCCTTCAATGAGAACGGTTACATTCCTCATCAACACAGCAGACATGTTATCCCCTGATGACGACTGACTGCATGAATGAAACAGAATAATCAGTACAACTAGATAGAATCTATCAAACCTGCAGTTGAGCCATTCGACGGCTTCTTATCGCTTCTAAATCAGCATCTGTCATAATTGTGCTTTTTGATTTATTCAATCTAAACAAGTCAACTATTTTTTATCGACTCGTGACTGAATAAGTAAAACTGAATAAAACGTAATTGTGGATTCGACATAATAAATAAGAATTATAACAACATTTTGAATCCGATAGAATTTGCGTAATTGGACACACAGTCAAAAAAATCCACCTGTTTGCTTACGATTAGAACCCTTGGGGAAGAAATAATAATTTCTAAACGTGTAGGGCATTGGGAAAGGCATTTGGAGAGGAACTTAGGCTCAGACCCTTCGTCAGAGCTTTCGGTTAGAATGAGCTATCTGCATCTTATGAAAAAAAGGTTGGGGGAACGAGGATGCGCCATCTAGATAGTAACCTGTCAGCTCCTAATTCATCAAAATTTAGAGATAAGAAAACCAGAATTTCTAGGTAACAGACAACAATTGTTCGCAGCGATAAATAAAGTGAGCAATTTGGACAGTTAACGCCTAATCATTACGCAATAGCATTATTCGATCAGCTCCATGAGGTAATTGCCATAACGCACAATGAAGTTGAACATTGTGGCACCTTGTCGCTAGCAACTATTCACGACCGATACGTTGAAATATTGCATCTGGGACATTTGGCCAGGGGTTGGTAAAAGAAGCCAAATTGCACTTTTGAAGCGAGGCGGTCAGGTAGAGCACAGAGAAAAAGAGATCCAATAGGGCGAATTAATTCATCGATGAGGCACAGGAATTTAACTTATTTCAAGGCTACACCTGACCTGAATGTGTACATGAGGTGTCATTGGGAAGAGAAATGAATTTTCCACGTTCAGACAAAGACCGACTACAAGAATTGGCTCATTTATGGAGCAGTAAAAGTTTAACCATGGAAGTTTCAATCAAATAAAAGTGATGTGATCAATTGAAGTGGAAAAAGTGCTGAAACAGAAATTTGATCGGTCAATGCCAAGTGGTCAGTTGGAAGGAGAATTGAATTCTCTTCAAGCACAGAAGGTTTCAGGAAATTCAT